>JAZGTJ010002755.1:0-39993 GCA_036877575.1 Botia almorhae | reverse complement strand
GTCTACCTGGTAGAAATGTGTGAGTAATCGGAGCTGGGAACACATTTTTGGTATGGTGTCTTTGTACTCCTGCACACGCCGGCTCTCGGCCGCCTCCTGCTCCGCTGTTACACCCCACTCGCCCTGAAACGCATGCACACAAACACAGCGCTATAAACAAACACTGGCAGGCTCTCCGTCTGCTTTCACAGCACTAGTCCACACAATCAATCAAAGGCAACAGGAAACTAACACCATCCTGCTAAAAGCAACATCCACTCATACATCCATACAGCTGCTAATGGCCACTGTCCAGAGTCAAATAAAAGAGGCGATAGTGTTACAGTGCACATTCAGGGAATTAGCATGTGATTCGTCTAAGGAAGGAGAACATGTGACTGAGAACATGTGACTAAGCATGTATGGAAGCATTATGAAGCATCCGTCCATGTTAATCAGACACATAAATAACTCTTAAATATATAAGCATTACAGATATATATATAAAACAGTTGCATTCGGTTTTATATACAAAAGGAAAGAACAACGACTAGATCGCTGACTGGGTTCTGCTTCATTTTTGGTCTCTCTGTACGTACCATCTCCTCCCTCTCTCTCTTCTTGTCCTCGTACTGGACACGCAGCTGTAGTTCTTCCAGAGCGGCGCGATACAGCGTGTCCTGAGCGCTCTGGAACTCAATGATCTGATCGAACACCGCTCGCAACTGATTCAACAGAGCCTGCATTCACACAGAGGACAAACAGAGGACGTCACTGAGGATCATATATATATATACTGTATCACTTATACGGCCTGCATGTGTGTGTGTGTCGTACCCTGTTGTTGACGTCCAGCAGGCAGCGAGAGATGATGGTGTCCAGGAAAACCTCATGAGCTGCTATGATGTGATCCAGATCCTGAGCCTGCTGAACCTTATTCCACAGCTCATCCCACGAGCATTCTAACACCTACACACACACACACACACACAATACACAAACAATACACACACGCACAACAGGCGCACAACAAAACACACACGCACGCACAACAAAACACACACAAACAACACACACTCACTTAGCAATACAGATCCTTCTCCAGCCTCTGTTTGTAAGAGAGATGAAAACACACCTCAAATGTGATGTAGTACTGCATCTGGTGGATGAAGTGCACCATCTCGGCAGCGAGAACGTGACACTGGTGCAGCACGCCAGAGAGTTCTAGATCAACACACAAACACGTTTCATTACATTACATGTGTCTGTTTACAGCTCAAAGCTTCGTAGTGTTCTAAGCTATAAATATACAAGTATATATACACAAATACACATATATCATGTATATTTATAACATAACATTTACATTTATTTACATATATTTATAAATATATAAATATTTAAATTGTATTGTAATTGTGTGTATGCATGTGTATATATACACTCACACACATATGTATACACAAACAAAAACGTGTGTAAAACCAACAAAATCTATGGAAAATACATAAGGAGAAAGAGACTGCACTTACCCGGCATGCTCTTCAGCAGCTTGCCGTTGCACATCTGACCCTTCCAGATGTCTGTGAGGATGTACTCCATTCGTTTTGCCCTCCACAGGAAGTTAAACACTCGCAGATAGTGACTCATACACTCACGGGTGAACACCTGACACAGGTATGACACACACAGTATGTTGTCGCATATTTAAACTACACAGTGTCAAAAAGCAACGAAAAGAGCAAATGAAATTTGAGCTTTGGTTCAGTTACCGTAGCGATGGGTCCTTCCACATGATAGTCCAGACTAAAGACGTCCCAACCTGTGTCCCCAGGAGACACCTGGACAGAACGAGACAATACACTGAGACAATACACTTAATTATCAAAATCTATTATTGCCCCTCTAATTGACATTTCTTTATAATGAGAAAACAAAAACTACATTGTTTGAAAGCCCGCTAAGTACCTCCAGTAGTCTGACGTCGAGTCTTTTCAGAATCTCCGGGCTGTCAAACTGGGCGTTGGTTGCCCTGACGGCGGTCTCCAGGATGCCGGTTAGATTGTGTTGGTACAGCGTGGTGGCAGCTCTCACCAACTCTGGCCTGAGAGATCGAGAAAAAATGATCAATGATTCCAGGAATGAACGTTCTTATTAATGGTGAAGGATCTATGAGAACTTAAAAACAGTGAAATGTCTCACTGAAACATCTCAAACAGATGTGCAGGTCATTCGCCGGGCACAGACTCACTTTAGGAGGTCCATGAGGTGTCGGATGAAGTCTCCCTGGCCCAGCAGCAGGTATCTTCTCATGGCCTGAAGATGCTCAAGCAGCTGGTAGTTCTTATTCAGAACATCCAATAGATACTTACTGGTCTCAAAATAAGCAGCATCTATCTTACTTTGAAAAGCCCCTTCTAGGTAAGTGAACAACTCAGCCGCTAAACGACAGAGACGAGCAGAGATACAGAGAAAGAGAGAGAAAGACAGTAAAAACAGGCGGGTGGGAACACATAATAGTAAAACATGAAGCACTTCCAACACAAGCTCATATTCTCGCATCCGAATGGGTTTTTTGGGAACTTTGGTGAACACGAGTGCATTCTTATTGTAATGCTTGCTGGAAATCTACCCCATATTTTCTGCTTATGTGTTGCAATAGTTTTTATAAGGACGAGCCAAACCACAAATGGAAAAAACGAACAATTTCGAGAAACACTAAAGCAAATTATCGACCAAGTCGAAGCTTTAAAAGAAAAATAAAAGGCAGAAAAAATTGACCTTCTGGAAAAATATTGAAGGACGGAAGGTGCGTGCTGGAGGCTAAGAGCATTGATTAGCTCTGCTAGCAAAGATGCTAAATACAGTCAGCGTCGATACGGACAACTGCACTAGAGATGAGCGGCCAAAACCGGCACTTTCCTTCACAACAGATCAATTCCTCTCTCTGCTTTCAGCAGTTTATTTAACTGTTAGCTGCCATTACGGCCACAAATATGGCATCAGACAGCATAAACACAGCTATTTTAAGCAACTGCATTAGGCTTCGCTTACCGTCTTTGGGTGAGTCGGTGGACTTGGAGGCAGGCATGATCTTTCCCGGCGGCGTCCTGTCGTGGCACACCTGATGCAGGAAGTTGATGGATTTACCGATGAGAAGCACCTAAAACGACGAGAAGAGAAATAAACACAATTAGGAACATTAGTAAAACACAAAGATTGCTGGTTCTGATAACTGTATCAGGCATCATGAATTTTAACCAATGTTGAACTACACAGTTTATTGTGACTGTTTAGAGTGCGGTACCTTTCTGGCCTGGTCCATGGTGATGAAGGACGGGATCATACTCTTCCTCAGAGAGTACTTATCATGCCACAGTCTGTCCGTCTTCACTGTTGGATCTGAGGCTACAAAGAACTGAATACACACATTTTGTTAGTCAGAGGGAGTCTGGTAACAGACGGTAAACTAATTTGGGTGTGATTTCCTCACCACTTCTGCACTCCCAAACAAAATTTCAAAAAATTTTAACACCAGGGTTCCAAAAAACTCCCCTTCTGCCATTCGCCAGACAAACAGATAGTCCCACCCCCAAACTTATGCTATTGGTTCAACCAGTTTGTGTGTCGGGGAATTCGGGACTCTCAAACTAAGTGGTTTACTTAGCATTGTCTCTGCATGTAAACCAAGTGAATTTTAACAACAAAAAAAAGACACTTTAACAGTGATTAGTGTTTAAGGTGAGTTCTGAGGCAGCGAGCAGGAACACAAAAACTACAGAGAAAAACACAATGAAGAAAAAGCCAGAATGTTCACACTGACAAAACCACCGCACTTCAAAGCCAAAGAAAATACTTTAGTTCTAACGAGTCACACCTCTGTCGAATGCACCGAATGACCTTTCTGTGGTAATTACACAGATGGAGAAGAAATAAGGTTGAGTGTTAAAGCAGGAGAGAACATCAGTTCCCGGCATCTATTAAAATGACAATTGCCGAGAATAATGACGGTAAGCTAATCGTGAAGCTTGTGAACCTTCGGCCCCAGCGGAGGGCAGTGCTGATGGTTACATTAATGATATAAGTGCCTCTCGTCATCACCTCCACCCTCGACTCTGCTTACGCAGTGAAAAAGCTCAGCAACTGGAAGATTAAATTTTGTGATTAAAAGGAGCAGCATTTGATTGGTGCCTATGCGGACAGGAAGCTGGCTGTTGATTGGACGATAACTCTTCCACACCCAGCGACTTTAGACTTAGTTTAGCGGGCACAGGCTAAGTAAAGAAAGATTCATTGACTCTATTGGTAATGTTGGTGAAGGACAAGAACAAGCGATAGCAAGAGAGAAAGACGCAGAGGAAGTGAAAAGAGCCCATTAGCCCAGCCTCATCTGTCCTCATCTGGGTGTCTGTGTGCAGGAGACTGTGGTTCACTGTGTCTGGAAGACTAAATCACACTCAAGTGTAGCTGTATTTCTCAGACCAAACAGCGGCCAAGTCAACATGAGTCAATATGAGAAGATATGACCTGGGACCTGCTTCCATTATGTGAAAGTGGGGCCGGGAGATACAGCTAACAAAATTATAGCTCAATACCTTTCAGCTTTGTAATGATATTCTATACATATCTCGATATTTATGCATTTGCTTCCAAATGGTTTCAAAGATTTGTTTCTCTCAGAGAAACCAATATTTTCACCCATAGCTGTGGTTGCTCCGTAGAATTAAAACGTTCGAGAAAAAATAAATTAAAAAAATAAACAGTCATATAAAATAATCAATGCGAGTTTTCATCATCGTTTTTGGTAAATGAACGCAAATGAGCCTACTTGTATATATTTATTAATATAATTACCCAGAACGTTAACAGATGAAAAATGCCACAAAAACTTCTGTGTATGACCGATTATGAACACTAACAAAAAAAAAATCTATAAACACGAGTTTATAACAGAAAGGTTATGTAAATATAAACATTACCTTAATGCTCTCATATTGACACAAGACAACAAATGATTGCACAAGCCCAAATGTATGCTCTTATTGAAATATAATGGCAAAATATAAACTGCATTAAAGTCATTGCGAATATACAGATACTTCATATACTGCACGGCCCTGTAAAAGGGCATCTAATAAAATACAAAAGGAGGTATATTTGGCTTTGCAGAGTCGACTGTACAGTAACTTCTCCTGTACGATCGTTAAATCAGTTCTGACAACAGAAGTTCTAACAAGGATATCTGAGAGTGACTTTGCAGTGAATATGTGTGCTGACCTCATGGTACGTATCCTCCAGCTCTCCGTCATATATCCAGCGATACAGAAAGTTGAGGATGGGGTGCGACACCAGGCCAAGGATGTGCTGGATCAACGCCCTCATGTGGGGGTCACCCGTCTTACCGTATGCGTGTACGGCCGTGGCTAACTCCCCTCCCTTACGACCTGGGAAAGAGGAACCGGGTGCGAGAGGAATATGAAATGAACAAATCTTTGAGCTAAATGCCGCTTTAACTTTGTGAAATTTTAATGGGATCCAGCGCTCCAGACTAAAGAGCACTTGGGGTCTACTGGCTCATAAAATTATGCCTTTAGGAGCCAAATAGCTTAAGTTACCTTTTACAAGAATTGTTAAATTTAGATGGTTTCTCAAAAGCTTCAACAATAGCACTTGAAAATTGGTTTTGCATGACACGTTGATCATTCTAGTATGATATCTTAGGATTCTGTTTAAGATACAGCCTTAAAAGAGAGCTGCTAGCTGTATGTTGAGAGTAGACAGGAAGACAAACCAGGAGTTCTAAATTAAAGCCACCGAATCAAAATAAATTTATCTATTGCCATTGGTGAGTAGAGTTTAAGTGATTTCTGCCACAAATTTGTTCTTCTTGTTGTATTTGCTGCCCGTTCAGCATCAGTCTGGAGCCCGTGTTGTCGCCGGTCTAACCTTGGCAGTAGTCCACGAGGGCCGCCAGCGTTTTAAGCCGAACCTTGGGGTCATAGGTCCACACCAGCAACCTCCTCAGAGTCAGACTGCTGTCCAAGGCCTCATTCACACCCTGATCATCCTCCACCTGGAGCTAAACACACACACACACACACACCTATAACAGTGAATTACTAAAGGTCAAACATGCACAACCTCACCTGAGGCGCGCTCACCTGTGCGTGCAGTACAGACAGCAGTCTGTAATATTCCTTCAGCTCTTGATGCAAAGCAGCACAAAAACTCTAAAATGATCAAACAGAGACGTGTAAAGTTTGAGATTAAAATATGTATGGGGTTGAGGTCCGTTACAGTACACATCACATTCCTCACCTGTCCCACGAGCCCAAAGGCTCGGTCCAGGCTGTGAGAGTCTGTGTATTTTCTGATTTTATTGTGGAGCCAGCCGAGCTCAGCCAGTCTGCCGCTAGTATCTCTCAGAGACTTACACAGCGGAACCTGCAAAACAAAACAGAGTATTCAATACATACAGGGCAAGAATTACAGGGAAAATGACTGCTAAAGCATGGTGCTCGCAACGTCAGGGTCATGGGTTTAATCCTAGGGAATGGACATACTCCAAGTTTAAAACTTAAATGCGCTGTAAAGCACTTTGCATTAAAGCATCTGCTAAAGGCACAAATATAAATCTCGTGACCATCACATTGAAGAGACTCGACAGCAAAATGTTTGACAGGCTAAAGTGTTTTAGGCTGACTGTGAACTGGCCAAACTCTGCCATTGTAACACATGAACCTGGTTTCTCTCAGTCTACAAGAACAGTTTAAGACAATTTGGAAGTGTTACTTTGACTCCTCGTGGACTACATATGTCCCTCTTAACAAGAAAGCTCTTTTATAATGTTTAACAAAGGTCCACTGAAGCCTCTGATGAAGTGTATTCAGCTGATCCCATCCTGAAAGCCAACCGCTACAAATCTGACTGTTCTTTCACATCTCACCCTTGCACACACAGACAGAGAGATACCGACAGTTAGGAACGTTTGACTTCTTTCTCCAAATGCAAAATATGAGGTTCACAGAACAGGTATCTGATTGGCTGGATTAGTTCAACCACGGTAAATCTCACAAATAAATATCTGGAACATTTCACTCTTGGGTCAAAAGAAGAGAAATAATTTATTATATTTTACATAATGAGAAAGAAGACTATTTTGTGTAATAGATAAAAAAAAACTATTTAATGATTCAGTTGATACATTTCCGAGTATCAATATTGTGCGTGATTTTCTGTTGATTTTTATCATTAGGTATTGGCAATGAACTAACGATCAATATACAAAATGAATTTGCATTAATTAAACATAAAAAAAGATTAAACGCTATAAAAATATATGATTCATTGTTAGTTCGTGCTAGCTAATACATTAACTAGTGTAAATGAATAGAACTTATTGTAAATCACCAATTTTTTTATTAAACCAGCATAAATTAAGCTCGGTACAAAAAAAAACAACCACCACGATATATGCTTATCACTGTAAAATGTAAAAGTGTACTTTCTGTACACATGAACAACTAAATCCTGTTTCTCACTTCTTTTGTACCGATCATTACATAGTTCGTCCTTTGGGATCTGATGTATGACATCCAAAATCCAAATGGACTGGTCTTAATGGGAAGCCAGGAAACTAAGTGTTAATGTTAGTGTGTCTGGCCTCTCCGAGCATCTTTTTACCCAGCACAGCTCACTCCACATAAGAGGCGCGCTGTCCCACACAAATGGATCCGCTGCTTGAGCAGTGTCATTGAAACAGGAGCTGATCGATGGTCGGATTCACCGGCAGCGTCTACCGGGAGTTCAAAAAAGCAAATAAAGCCTTGAGAGCCGTGAAGATCAAATGGATTCATGGGGGCTCGTGAGATGTAGCCAGACAGCAGCAGTTGATGGGGAAATCAATGCCTTTACATTTCCCATAATGCATTGTGTGAAAACAGGTTACTTAACATGGGCTTGTTTACTGAGAACTCACTGTTACCAACAACCATTACAAGCACTTTAATGAGAAGCATTATATCTGAATATTCTGTTCACAATCACTTCTAAGTATCTCAGTGGGTCATTTTTGCTTGATTGAGTATAATTAAGTCACAAAGAAATAGTTACAGAATGTAAAACGGTAAAGAGCTTTATATAAACTTTGTGTAACCAAACTCTGTATATATTCTCTTATATAAGTCAAACAGAATTAACAAAACATTAGAAACTCTTTAATGATCGAGTCAATTAATTTGCTATTCATTGTGACCAAACGAAAGTTTATAATTCATTTTCTGCTTCAACCAAAACAGAAAGGAGAGAAAAGAGAGAATGTTTGTTTATTAAGTTGGTTGTCTTGTCATCCACTAATGTTTATAATTAATTTTATTTTATGGTTTAAAATGTCTATTTTAAGTCCAATACTTTATTCAACTTATCGTGGCTACATGTACAAATTAAATGTGCGTTTGAGTGTTACGCTAAGATTGTTTTTACATTGTTATGCACATCCATGACCACACGTCAGCAGAATTATATATTAATTATAGTCACACTACTCATACTATGTTTTCTCATAATACCACTGTTAGGCAGCTGTAAACAGTCTACAGTTCACTGCAGCTACACTACAACAAGACAAAAATAAATGTAAAAAAAAATCTATTAAAAAGTAAAAATGAACTTTAATAGCTTTATTAAGCATCTATATATTATTTTCAGCCACATGCATGCATCTGACAAATACTTTTACTCAAAAACACTTTAATGTAAAGATATTATCAGAAATCAAACCCATGACCTTGGCGTTGCTAGCGTCATGCTCTATCAGTAGAGCTACAGGAACTACAAGTATTAAAAGTATTCTAGTTTGAGGATGACGACACTCTGCTAATCAAAGACTCGCCTCAGTCCTTATAATGAGTAATAAAGACAAGACAGGGAGAGATAAATAATGACAATAAATGAACAAGAGATACAGGCAATAAAACTTCACCTTTGAATCAATTTTGTAGCTGTTCTCTGGGCTGAACATCTTGATGAACTTTCCATCAATTCCCTGGAAAACGTAAAGAAGGTCCCGCACGAGAGCCGCTTCTTCGATCTCAGCTGCCCAGAAAAAAGACAAAAATGTGGAAAAGAGAATTTAACAAAGTGGTGTTAAAGGTCACACTCATACGTCTGTCATAGGAGTGACGGCTGACGGCCTCTAAACCTATTTCATGTCTCTGAAAAGCACGTCAATTCAGCCTCATTCTCATCAGGACGAGGACGAGAAAAACAACGTTCTAAAATCTGTTGTAAAATGTGAAGTACAATGAGGAAAAATGGGAAATAGGGAAAGTTTGTGAAATCTAAAAACTATGCCCGTTCATTTACGATAATAGTGCTGTGTTTGATACAGACTTACACTGCTGACCTTTTACTGCCTCTCAGAACACATTTTAGCCGGTCACTGCTGTACAAGTAATGCCTGATTATAAATCTCACACATAATCGCTGAATAAAATTTAATAAGGCTTCTAAGCTCTCCAGTTTTAACCTAATGTAAAACAAAATGTACGCAAAACCATATAAATAGTATAAATAAATAAATAAATAAATAATGTACAAGTCTTAGGCCCAAACCCTTATTTTCAATTTCCACACTTTCTCTTAGCTGTTAGTAGTTTATGGTTTTTTTGTAAAACTAATTTTGGCTTTAAATACACCTCAATACGTCCAGCACTGTCATTGTGAAAACTCACCACTGTCGTCTCCATCCCGTCTGGGCCTTTGCGAGGGTCTGGAGGCCGGGCTGGCAGAGGGTCCGCTGGGGGGGCGAGGGGCAGCAGCTGCCCCAGAGGAGGAACCTGAGACCGGGAGTGTCCAGGCTAGACGAGACCCTCTTATGGACTCGCAAACTGCCTGTGGACCAGGTCTAAAACACACACATACAGAATGTGGTAAAAACAACAGTAATAAAAGCTTAATAATATGTATAGCAGTATACAAACAACTGTTCAAATATACTGTTGCATCTGAAAACGTCATATTTCAACAGCAAAACTAAACGTTTGCCAAACCAAAGTTGGGGAAGGTAGTGAAAATACATTCTAAAAGCTTGCTTTGACTTGCACCACACTGGCACTTTTAATGCCAAACTTGTAACATGTTCCTAAGACAAAATCTTGTTAGCCATTAACGATACCTGTGGGAATTCGATAATTACCTCGTAATGGTGAGTGTTAAACAAATAATGACAACGAGGCTGAGACACTTTAATGATGCTTGTGTTCCAACAGATTTACTGTGAAATGGATCCGGCAATCAATTAATTCAGGGCTTTGAGAACACGGCCATATTTAAAATATCTTAAGTGCTGCAGGTGCGAGAAAGCCACATTAATAATAGATAAGTGTGCGGCAATACAATTAAACATGCTACAAATACAACAGCCTCAAGCTACTATGCAATAAATAAAAGTACACACATTTTTGTAAGGAAAATGACACTAAACCAAGCATGCTAAAGAAGTACTAAAATTACATAAACTAGATAAAAGCTAATGGAAAAACTAGCTTAAATTGTCTAAAGCGAAACAAAATGTTTCATCAAAATATTAGAGGCTGAATACGTTTCATCTAGACAAAGTTTATTATTGGTGAAACTACATTTATATAATATCTAAAGAAAACGTAGGTGGTGCTGGCCTGTGCAGTTTAAATATTATATATGAAATCTGCAGGTTTTTTTTTTGCCTGTTTTATGGTCAAGCAAAAATGGTTTGCCTAACTGCTTAAGATCCACATATCATCACATACTTCAACACAAAACGTATCTGTAAACGTAACTGCCTTGGACCTTGAAATGGACCACAAACCAAAAACATGAAGATTCACACCAGAAACCTTGATCTTTAAATCTGAGAGAGATTTCCCAGACTTGGTTTACCCGCATATTAAACAACCTGTTGTCTGTATAGGGCTATAAAATGTGGTACAACCGCTGTCACTCACCCTGTGAGCAGAGATGCAGGTGTCGGGCCCGGCCCGTTAATTGAGAACACTCCCATACTGCTGATCCCACTGGTGCCCATGCTGGAATTATGGGCGGCCGCAGAGCGCTCTGGGTAACTGAGAGGGAGGCTCTGTGGACGGGCGTAGTAGAACGGTGTGGAGTGAACATCACGGGGCAAAGCCTGGCCGAACAGAGCTCCATAACTAGACACCTGTGGGGAAGAACCAGGATTTGACCTCTGACCTATTCAGCAAAGTCAAAGTACTCTGCTGTCTATTGTATTGATACTATTAATCAAACCAATAAAAAATTAATGAATTCAATAATCAATAATTTGTATAAGTGACTGTTTATTAAAGAATTACTGAAAAAACTTACAGCAATTATTTATTTGTTAACATGTATACCAGTGTTTAATTCTAATCTTAATTTTTGCTGGTATAGAGAAATACGAAATTTCACTGGTTAGGTATTGTTGACTACTGACATACTGGTATTCTGATTACCTCAATTCAAATACTGAGCTAAATATCTATAATATATATAGCTAAATATATATAATCTGTTGACATCCAAAAAAATTGTTATTAACGGTTAATTTTTTAATGGTTGATCTGGGGAATATCTGAAGAAACAATCCATACAGGCACCCGGGTGGACGGCTTCCTTGGGTCCTCACAGAGGCTAAGCAGGAGATACAAGATGGACCATCTGTGTTTCAACACACCCTGTTTACCAGAAACATGAAGAAATATGAATGCATAAAAAGCATGCTGAAGCATGATGTGTACTATCTAAACTAGTCATTATGTTTTAATCAATAGTTAACTGGTTGAGTAGCTGGACACAGACCTGAGTCTGAAGCTTTCTGTGCAACTCGGAGAAAAGGGCAGCATCTGCTTCTCTCCGTTGTTTTAACACTTTTAAAACAAATAAAACAAACAATAATATAGTTGAAATGATAAAGATGAATAAATGCAGTATAATTTATATTTAAATTGTATAAATATTAAATTGTTATAAAATGCAGTGTTATTTCATTGCATTAATGTTAACTAATAACTCAAAACAAATTTACTTAACAAAACAATAGATTAAAGGGTTAAAACTGATAAAGAGGGATTCATATGACTCACATTCTTTTTTAATTTTCTCTGACACTAGAAACTCATCCCGTTCAATGGTGGGCGCGTAATTACTCCCAATGACCCGCACGGCGTACTGGAACTGATGGGCCACATCAGCTGAGAACAATGACAGATGATTCACAAACAACAGATTCACAAGCAGAATAATCATAAGCACGAAAACCACAAAAAACACAACTGAAAGCATAAGACTTAAACTGTGACCAAAACTGTTAACAAGGGTTAAGATATGACAGATCCACAAAATCATATTTTAGCTGCCTCAAAGAAACCTGGATTACAGCTCTGCATGCTCAAGTCACTTTCTTAACCCACTTTATAAGGTGGGACATATGTAAACAGAACTGGAGGAGATCCTGTGTATGCCTGGCAGGTGCTGGCTGCTTTTCCTAATGTGTTCGGTTCACATTAACAGCTTAATTTAAACTTGAGATTTGTAAATAAATTCACACAAGGGTACAATTTATGTTTGTCTACAAAATGTCAAGCATTTAAGCATAAGTAACAAAATGACAAAATGAGAATGAGAAGCATAAAATCTGTCAAGCATGGTTCTTCAGTGGAAACATCAGCTGGAACTTTGCCATCGGACATTTTATCCAAACACATTTAAAACAACATGTATATCAAGAACCAAACGGGTGTGTTTTTAAATAAACGCACTTTTAAAATCTGAATGACGGGATCATATTTCCCCATATTTGCGTTCTCTACAATCCATTGAACCATTGCACACGTTTAAAAAAAGAGAAATGTTTATTTCTGATTTGGGTCTGCAGGATACTGTCTGGTCACTGACATGTGCTTCCTGTCGTCACCGTTATAAAAGCCACTGGCCTTTCATAATTTACATACGCCAGATAACATGATAAAAGATAACAACGCTAATATTAATACCGCATGTTCAGCCATACAGACTTGAGTCTGAAGCACCGCAATTTTCTTTTACAAAGGGGCCTGAATAAGTGGCCCTTTGTTATTTATCATTTGGGTGATCCAGTCTGTCCTCTTCTAGCATCTCATCAGTGCAGAACTGACACTCCAATACAAACATCACGCATAATCACACCCAAGTCCATCACCATATGAAAAATGTGTAACACGTGTAAACAGCTGTTTGTCAGCGAGCAATCATGTAATAAATGGGATGTGATGCGTTTTATTACCTTCACTTTTGCCCGTGATCTTACAGCACAGACTCTGCAGAAGCACGTTGGGTGATTTCTGATCAAGCGCCGCCATGGTGCGCTTTATTCCCCTCCCGTTCAAGTGTTGTCGGCGGTGGGCTTTTATCCGCTGTCGCTTTTTCTCCGATGCGTTTCAGCTCCTGGCAACAGACGCGCCATTTTAACGGAACCCGCCGAAAAGCGCCACAGTCGGACAGTGAACGGAAAACACAGCAGCGGTGCGCAGCGGAAAAACGTCCGACTGTAAAACTGAAACGTCCCACCGAAACGTTCCTATTTACATTTGTGACATTTTTACGACGTCGCTGATAAATAATAAAAATGTATACGAATGATTATGTAACTGTGCGTTTATTTAACTTTAATAATAAAAAATGCATGTCCACCAGTAAGATGTATGAGGTAAAGTGTCTGGCTTTCATATAGTTTATGTAGCTCAATTTTATGTGTTTTAGTTCCTATCGGTAGAGCATTGCGTTAGCAGCTCAATGGTTGTGGGTTCGAGTCCTAGGGAACACACATATACTACAGTGGTATAGCTTGAATGAACTGTAAGTCGCTTTGGATAAAAGCCTCTGCTAAACACATAAATGTTTATGTGTACTATAATGTTTTGAAAACGTGTACCCATATGTAAATTATGCGGAAAATTCATCTGACCAGTCAAATATTTTGTCAGTAAAAACATTGTTCACTTAACCAGACCAAATCTGGGCATTGTTGTTTTTATTAAATTGTTGTTGTTATTGAACGAAATTCACAAAACAATCACTACTAATAATGGTAACAGCAGTAATGCATTAAGAATATTATTTATTATTATTATTATACTGTTGTTGCTGTTTAACAATACTCTTGAATTATTGTTTTAATAATTATAATACTATGTCTTATTATTTAATATGTAATTCATATATTATTAATCATAAGGCTCTGGCAGGAAATGGTCAGAAATGAACAGAAGAGTTTGGTAAAAGGCTGCTATTTATCGTGGCTAAGCGGTCGACCATGTTATCACCCCCATACCCGTTTGTTGCCGGAGAATGATTGGCAGTAACTGGACTGGGAGTAACCGGAGGGGAGGCTGAAATATTTCACTGGGGCGGGTGACGCTTTGAGTGCGCGTGCGCTCGTGACAGACGGGGGAGTCGGGAGATCTTTACTACACCGAGCGGAGGAGAGTACGCCAGTAGACCGCACAACAGCCAGAAGGGACGTTTGATAACGAAGAAGTGGCCGGTCCCTTAAATATTAAGACACAATCCTGTTAAACGAGAGCTCGTTTTCTCCTCCATCACAGTGCGCATGCAGGTGACACCGAACCGTGCCATTATGACAGCGTGTGGACTTTATATAGAAGCGTTTCTCGTTTCAACGGGGGACCATTAAATGTAACAGTAGCAATAGTCGTGTAGGACAGCCAGTTGTCAAGCCTGAGAGAAACCGCAGTCATGGACCAGAGAGTTGATAGGATGATCAGCTAGCGTTTTATGTCCCCATCCTGCGAGATCCGAGGAGAAACCGAGAACAGCGCACCTGGTGAGGCAGAATGGATTTCAGCACCATTCGGAACCTCATCACTAGATACGTGAGTAGAAGATCCACGGTGACCGCGATCTGTCTCGCCAACTTGTTGGTCGGATTTGCTCTATTCGGAGTTAATTCTGCAGTGTTAAACATCTGTTGCCGGTTTATCTGCGCATGATACAGATCTTGATACTTTTGTATACAATTTCCATGTTTATTTTGTCTATAGAAGACAAGACGTGGGCGCATTACGTTGTGCCTCTGTGAATACAGTAGAACGGGCGAGCAATAGACACAACACAGCGATCTGTTTACAGTAACCTATTACAGGGGTTTGTAATTCACATGAATAAAGTTACATTCACATTCACTTCGTATTGACTACAGTGACCTGATTTCTCAAGTGAAGAAACTAATATTGTATTTTAAGGCAATGGTAAGCGTACTAAAACGTACGACCCCCTCAGGGTCGAGAATTACAGATGTGTTTTACGACAGACGAAATGTCAAAACTGCGATTGGCTTTAATATAAAGGACGTATTGCGCATGCGCATGTGTAGCTAATTTTTAAACTGCTAATAATTTTGCGCAAGAACGGCGTCTGTCCTGGACCGCTCTGGAGTCACAAACGGCACTTAAAAATAAAATAAAAAGTGATTTTGTGTGTCTGTAGAGGAATTACGTCAACATCATGTTACATTCCTGCAGAATCAAAGTAACGTTGTTGTTTTATTACGTAATCCGATCGTTTTCATAAACGCGTTTAGTCGATAGGTTACTGTAAGTCATTCCTGCACAGACCAGATCTGCTTTTAAACCACTTAGCTCTCAGTATAGGCAAGAGTTCATGCTAAACCAAATGTCCAAGCTGCTGAGTGTTTAGAAAAAGAGATTTGCTCCGTAATTGAATCCAATGATGCGAGCATGTTAGATTAAGGACAGTAGTGTGTTAGGTCCGATTAAGTTGTCAAAGACAAGGGAGTGTGTTTTGTGTTTATTGTAAATTGGCTATTATTCAGATCTACAAATATTATGCAGATGTTTTTGAGTTACATATGGATACAAATACAGAATATTAACACTATAGACATAAATACACAAATATTTACAAAAGAAAACATTAAATACAAACACATAACAAGGGAAGCAGACCAACAAATAACGGACATTGGAATAAAGTTAAAAACGAAAAGGACATGAAAGATAAATACAGAAGTATAGTTTTCATTGCTTTAGGATTTACAGAGTTTTGGTTTACTTGTAGTTCACAATACGTAATTTACAGCATGACATCAGAAGTGTTGTGTGCTAAGATCTTAGTGTAGCGCTTTTGTATAGACAGCTGTTTCTGAGATGACGTGCTTGAATGAACTAAGTGGTTCGCAGTCCGATTACTCGATATTTAAAATAAAACGTTGTTTATGATGTCGCTGTAAGGTTTGATTTGTAAAGTGTCACTGGTTTGGTAAGAAAAGCCTGTGATGTCAGCCCCCATCACCGAAGGCCGTGCGAATCTGTTATTCTGTTGTCTGTCACCAGAACCAAGCAGACACGCGAAGAGATGAGCGAAATCTCTCGCTACGTCTAGACAGTCTGTAGAATAGCTGATGAAAAGATGAAGAGGAATATGGGATAAACATGACGAGAGCAATAATGTCCGACTCATGTCACACACACATCCCTCTCGTCTGTCTGTGTGTGTGTGCGTGTGTTGTGTTTGCTGTAGTTTTACTGTAATCCATATGACATGTGGAGGGCTTATTAATAAGGATGGACCGATGGCATAGAGCCAGTGTGAAAGATTTTCAGCCCTGTTGACGGAACTGTTCGGCGCTCTATCAGTCCGGTTCTGTGTCATCAAATCTTACATTAGTTTGTGTTTATATGGCTTTTGGGTTTCGTGATGCTTCGTATATTTAGGTGAATTCTGTTCATTTAAATATACTGCATCACATAAGTAATCTTGAAAGCATCAAATGAAATGTTGAAAATGACCATTAATGATTTCTCAGTCATAGCAAATTAAAACATTAATTACTTGTTTCCTCTTTGGTTAAACAAAACTAATTTGTTCTCAAACATAAAAATACATTTCTAAACACGAAATATCACTATTTTAAAATGTGACCAGTAAAAATGTTGAGAATTGTAAAATAAAATGTGCATAATAAAGCAAGGTTATGCTAAACCAATTTTTCAAACCACAAACAACTTTGCATTAGTGAGGTTTTAAGAAAGCGCTTTATTTGACATGCAAAGCAATAAAATGCAAGTCATTGTTTCCGAAACGAATTTATCCTGTTTAAACAAAGTTTAAAGTAAGTTTAAACATTTAAGAAAAGTTAAGACGTCAGTTTTGCTTGGAATCAGGCGCGTTTGTTTATCTTTCCCTAACCGATCATTTAGAGAGAGCTGTGTCATGAGATCGGACCGAGCGTGTTTGTCACATGAATGTGTATGATTGCCCGTGAAAAGCGCAGCCCGACCCTTCGCCCCTCGCCTCCCCCATTGCTCTTTGATGTAATGTGTGGTAATGCAGGGTGGCAGAGTGAGAGAGGAGGATGAGACGAGAGATGGAGAGAGAGATGATAAGAGGAGAAAAGCACAGAGAATGAGATGGGTCAAAGGAGATAAGAGATAAATCCCTGAGTCGTTTGATTGGCCAACACAACAAAGGAAGTGACAATTAATTCAGGAAAATGCTTCCACCTTTAGTTGCCTTCACTAACTTTGCAGAGTCTTCTTGTCAAAATTGAATGTAGGGAGATGAATGTGAAACCTGTTTTAGAAAGTTAAGTTCATCTGCTGTTTTCCACCAACAGAGAAGATAGATACCAGTGGTATTAGCATTAATCGTCTTCTTTGAAGTCTGGAGGAATATTTTCTCTGTGGAGCATTCAAGCATGTGAGAGCCATCACTGCATTTCAAATATTGTTTATTATCAAATAATAATTATCAAATACGTTTATTTTCTTATTTGCAGAGCGAAAAATATGTGGAAATCTTAGAAATGTGACTTAAATGACAACAGATGTTTTTTTTTTAAATGTGTGCATGTGTGTCGCGAGATTGAGAAATAGCCGAGAGGATTCTGATCGTTTTTTTGAACCATCTCTGCCATAGTTTTCACTGCAAAAAACACATTGTTATAAATTGCTTGTCCATTCTGCTTCCTCCGTTTGAAAAGAAAAGTTGTTTTTAACTTTATTTTTATCTAGCTATTATTTCCCTCCCACGCGTCCCTCCTCTATTATCCAGCCCGTCCTGTCACGTTTTCATTATAAATTGAATAAAGTTGTTCACGCTGTGTGATGGATCTGTCTGGTCCACAATAACAGTGTAGAATGTAAATGAGTGAGATTATTATCCCACATGACAGAAAATGTCTCTGTTCTTAATCATGTGACCGGTGGGATGCTGTGGGAGACAGTCTTCAGAGTGCCACTGGAAACCAGCAGAAGAAATTAATATTCAATGATGATTCACTGGGAGAGTGGGAAAAGGAATGAAAACTAAGAGCTGGTCAGGAAAAGGAGGAGAATTAGGAAGACGACGAGACATGCCAGGATTTCCTGTCTGTTTGTGTAATATCGACCCCCTGATGTTCCTACAAGTTACATTTGCATAACATTTGTCTTTATAAAATGTGCTTTTGTCATAAGCGACATGAAGAGTAAGCAGACGCAGTGTGTTGTTCAAGTAACAATTTACACAGCAGACTTACAGACTTCAGATGCTGTGTTGCGGCACAATAAGCAGCTCTCATCACAGGCTTCTGAGTAATTTCCAACCTTGGACAGGAAGTGACATGACTGCCCATATCCGAGCCCAGGAGGCTCAGATTACCTCTGAGGTAATTTCATCGTCTGTGGTCAGCATCAGCAGAGACGTTATTGGAAATCATACCTGCATGAGCAGGAATATGGACCCCTGGGCTAGAAAGTGAAACAAACATAGTGGGAAGTTTCAATGCCAAGAAAGTTCCTGCTACAGTTTGAATAATTCCTTCCAACAGTTCAAAATATGAACACGGTCATTTAGTGTATTTCTTGTGTGAAATCCTTTTAGTATGTGAGAGCAGACAAACTGTAGTAGTGTGATCTTTAGAGATATTGTTTGAAATCTATTCAGACTTAATTGAAATCTTGGTCTCGGACGTCACACGCATGGAATGCTTGCTAAACGAAGTTTTAAAGTTGTAATCTGATTGGTTGAATTGAAGTCTGAAGATCTGGCTATAGAAATCTGCAACAGATCTATAGAGAAATGAGCGATTGGTAATTGACTGATGTTCTTTGTATTTGGCTCATGTGGAGGCTACAATATGTTTGTAATGGCATACTCGTGTACTGCTATTATAATGTCTGTAGTATGCACTTTGCTTTAAGAGCGGTTTGCAGATTTGACAGTTGCTATGGTGATGGATGAAGTAACAAATGCTGAAGTTTGGTCCTCCAGAGGGCTGGATTTAAATTCAGCAAAGAAAAGCACAAAAAAAACTGAAACAGTTTTAGGTGTGTGTGTGTGTGAAGAGAGATAGAGAACAATGTGAATCAGTGCTTGATTTTTATCCATAAAGATAGACTTGTCACCCTCCCTAGATGTCAAATATATCAAACTCTCCTCTCTCAAGCAGAGAGTGTGCGATCCAGAAACGAGTGATGCATTTTACACAACAAAAAGCAAGACTCTCGGATCTCTTTGTCACTCTCTGTTTCATTTTGCCCCTTCCCGTCAAAGCGAATCTCACGAAAACTGTAAAAAAAGTTCCAGGTCACTCCACAAGGAAAAGTAAGGAAGTTGCAAAAATGAACTAACGCTATGGAAATTAAGTCTATTTTTAGAACCATTTAAGATTTGTTTTTGCTTTGTGACTGTTTAATTACAGTTAGGCATGTGTGCAATAATAATAATAATAATAAGTTAATAATAATAAATAAATTCTGAACAGAGATACTGTAATATAAAAAAGTTTTAAATATACAAAAAAATCTATATTTATTAAAAATCAAAACATTTATATCTATTTATTCTAAATGTTATTTATGCTTATGAGTTTTTTCACATTACAATGAAGAGGAATTGGGAAATAAATGCTTGTTGTACAAATGATGACACAATGCAAAATTGTAAATTCTGGCCCAGATCTAAAACAAACTCCAGGTAAAGACGACAGTGTAGAGACATCATTCGGTCTGAAAGAGAGGATCAGATGCTATTCTAGAATGTTCATTAATTATGTTTATTACCTCATCAGACACACATCAGTTGTCCTGAGAAAGACTGACATGCTGGGGCAGGCAGAGAATGTGGTTTGTTTATTAAGGCGGGGATTGTTCTTTTCTGGGGGATTTTGAGGGATTTTAAGTGCATTCCTGATACCTCAGACTGCTCAACCCCCTTTATCATACAGTAAAACAGCTCACCTTCCTTGTGCCCCTTATAAAATACTGTAGATCTTGAGGGCTTAACCGCTCCCTAATGCAACAGTCAGACGAAAGGGTCACTGAAATAACGGCCTCTTGATGGCTCTGATATTGAATTGTGCTTGTCTGAGGAACACGTGACTCTACATTCACCAGTAAATGGAGAAGACCCGATACCATTGAGTGGGCAGATGTTTACCTGAGAGGAATTTGGAAATTAAGTTTCCACTTTTTTGGAGCATGTTAGTCTGTTTCATTCAAACATGTCACACCTTCATCACTCCTCATTCACTCGTTTTTTTCAACCCAGGCTCACCAGAAACACGTTTGAGCATCTAGAATGTTCTAAAGGGATTAACCCCGACAGGAGGGTTCAGTGAATTGAGCTGCCAGGGTTCTGGTCATGTGACCTAACCCCTTTCTGATCCTATAAAGCACAGGTGGTCAGAATGAGGTCAGGAAGGCAGTGAGAGATTCAAGGGAATAATATGTGTATTGTTTCTCACAGGGAAAAAAAAAGACAAACTTACGTATTAACGATAACTGTAGTACATTTTGGTGGAAACCATGGTTACCATGCTCATGTTTTAGCTTGAATTAAGACAATGACTGTTGTTACTGTAGCTGACAGACTCTGTCTTTGTCTGCTACTGGAACCATTTGAATACAACAGAGAGACTGAATAGGTAACAGGGTGATAAGACCAGCTGAGAAAGCTGTTATCATCTCACTGTCCTTCAGGCATTGTGTAGGCCTGTGTGTGTCTCAGTTCAATACAAGCAGCCCTTGTTGTAGTGTCTCACAAAGCGAGCATGTGACACAGTGCTGGGGAGCTCCACAACTCTCTCACGAACAAACATAGGCGACGGAATTCGAAGGCACAAAATGGACGGCCCCTTAACAGTGTGACCCAGTGACTGTCAGCTCCCCACAGACCTGTGCCACATCTTCTAATAACGGGGGAGCAACAAATGCTGCGCTGTGTAACGCAGCATTCCCGAGAGATCGTCTCGAGGTCTCTGCGCGTGTTTGGACGATGCACTGCCGCTTTATTCAGGTGCGAGAAAAATAGGAAACTCGATAACAGTTGCGCCGCAGCCAAACAAACTAACTGTGCTCACTCAGTCAGAAATAACCACAGTTCTATTACATATGCCCACACACTCATACACACACAGTGTGTGTGTGTAAAGATATAATAAGAAGGTCTGTGTTCAGCCAAGTGTGACATTTTAAGTGTAACATCGAAACACTTTTTGATCTAGTAACTTAAAAAGGAAACCACAGCTGAAAGTGTTAAGTAGAATAAAAGCAAAAGATTTAGCCAATTTAAACCAGTTGTGTTGGTTTAGTCGTGTTTTCCTGTAGCTGAACGTTAGCAGCGCAAAGGTCATGGGTTCGATCCCCAGGGAACACGTACTGAAAAATGAATAGCTTTAATGCACTGTTAGTCGCTTTGGATAAAAACGTCTGCCAAATGCATAAATATAAATGATTTATTGATATGAGCCTCTTAGTTTACTGTCCATACAGAGATTAAGCTAAATTTAGACATTAATTAGTCATTTTAGCAGATGTCTTTATCCCAAAAGGGACTCACAGTACATTTATTACAGATAAAATCTTCCTGGCTTCATGGGGTATGTACATGGTGTAACTGAGATTTCAAATCATAGGGAGAGTATGAGCACAGTATGTGTTGAAATATACATCAATAAATTCACACGACAGACAACCAGGAAAGTTAACCATCATTCATTGCACACCACCTCAGTCTCACCTAGCTTGGTTAAGCTCATGTTTTTGTTTTATTGAGCTCAGGAATGATTATGAGGGAGTTATGAATATGTTCTTTTTAAATATGTCATTTTTGAACATACATGGATTTGTTATATACATTTGCATATGAAAGTGCGGTCATTAGCGTAAAATTTACATGTCATGTTTTTTTGAAAGCTCAGGTGTTGTTTGTGTTTGATGATACTGAATTTGAATGAATAAACACTCTGTACTGTTCGTGTGAAGGGCAGATTCAAAATCCTGTTTAAGGGCATAATACCATGTAAACATGATGTAAACATGGTAATTACATGCGTGATCCCTACAAGTGTCCACCAAGGTTGATTATGAAGACTAACATGTTTGCCTGCTTGTTTGCTTAATTATATATATATATAATCAAAGTCATGTCTGAGGTAATGTTATTAACATGCCCATGACAATTACGAGACTAGCACTCCCTCAGAGAAAGCTAATTAATGAGCACAGTCTAATTACCTTGGTGCCATGCAGCCTAGTAGAGATCTCTGCAGCCAGGAAAAGTTGATTAAGTGAACACCGAGCTAGCCTCGCTTTTCTGCAATTTACATATTGCTTCATATTATTGGATTACAAAGTTTGAAGATGAAGAACGAGATGCCGCCCCAGACCGCATCACCTGGTGTTGACCGGACTAACTTGGACAACAAAGGGAGAGTTCATCCAAAAATGAAATTTCTTTCATTTACGCACCATCATGTCATTCCAAACCTGTTTTGTTTGCTTCTGAGGAACACAAAAGAAGATATTTTGAAGTATAGTGTTAACCAAACAACAGTGGCACCCATTTACTTCTCTAGTATCTTCTATATACTTCTCTAGGGCAAAAAACAACCAAGACATTTCTCAAAATATCAGGACATTTATGTGTTCCACAGAAAAAAAAGCCATATAGGTTTGGAATGACATGAGGTTGAGGTCGCAACATTGCAGAAATAAGCGCCGTTTTTAATACATTTAAATCAAATTGACCCAGATCTCATGAGCAATCATGCTGTACTCCTCAATCGCTCTTTAACTCCTCACATTGTTTTCTTGGTTGTTGTGGACTGCATTCAGCATTATTTACTGTTGGAGACCTTCGCTGTTGCCAGATCCTCCCTTATGAATCAGAATGCTCTGCTGTAAAGGCACATGGCCAATACATTTGGCTGCCATTGTACTTGTAAAAGTGCTACTTCCTGTTGATAGCTATACTGTACGATTATCTGAATGAGAGGTGTGAAGAAGGAACAGAGCTGCATCGTTCTATAACATCTACTAATGCTTCTCATCTGAGTACATTCCGTGGGCGATTTTCGCCCAGGAAATCGCAGAAGCGCAGGAAAGCAGGAACATTGATTTATTAAGAGACGGCAAATTAAAGCAAACCTCAGGAGAGCACCTGGCTTTTTTCGGCGGCTCCATTTGCCAGTGTGGCACAATAATGAATGGAGGGCTGATAGTGGCGACCGCCTCCGACTCTCAGTGACGCAGAGAGAAGCTGCACTTTCAGACTCCAGAATTACTTGTGATTAGCTGGTGGTGTCGCTTGTAATGATAACATTCGTCATCTTGCTCCGTGGGATACTTGAAAATTGACCTTTTTACCCATGATGTAATTCTTCAAGAGCACACTCAGGTGCACACTTAATTTCTGGTGGCCATTTATTGTTTTGACAAAGATGAGATATAGGGTGACTGTATTAGGAGGCTAGTGTGACCAAAGATAGTCTGTGGTCAATTTAAATGAGACATTACTTTGTTGTACCGAGTACAAAAGCAGATAGGTGGACGTGTGTGCATCTAATGCACATAAACAACAACATTCTTAGTTCTATAGTCTCTGTTATAGGTATATTTACACATTCCAGATATTAATTTTCATCCAGGTATTCTTGGCATTGGATGTATTTGTAAACCTCTGTCACTGGGATAACATGCTTTGCTTATATTGCTTTGCATGTTCTTCAACTCGGTTGATTCACATTCACACTTCCATCCAAATCTGGTTCCAATCCAGTTTCTTGTTACAGATCTAGTATGGAACACTGTTTTAAACTGATCCCACATCAGTGGAAAATAATAAATGAATCCTGTGCCTTAAGACTCAGCAGAAACATGTTCTGTTGACCTATTTGAACTTCCCCAGGGAAAGCAGAGGGTCCAAAGATAGAAAGATAGACATTATCATTGATAAATGTTTGTTTATTTTACTTTCATTTGAATGAACAAGCTGTTTGAGTCTCACACAATCTTAAACTAAAAGTAAGCTAAAGATGAGCAAAGAGACCAGTTAAAGCTACAGCCAGATCAAGCGTTGTGTAACATTAAAATCATGCTGGGAAAGGTCGTTAATGGGCACGACAGAGCATGGACCTCACAAGACCCCACAATCCTTTGAGTCTTTAGTGATAAAGTACAGAATTCTGTGAACTGGTGAACAACAATGAAAAATTCAAGAGTTCACAACAGTTTCGTTGTAAATGTGAGAGGGAAACATGCCCCTAATCGTGTTCCACAGTAAGGTTTGTTTTATAAAAGGCACTAGAACAGTGAAGTAACCCTACAGGGTATCAGCGTGTTAAATGCTAGTACATGAACTTTCTCATGAACTGTTTTTTGCAACTATGACATGGTGCAAATACAGCATAGTCATGGAGTGATTATAGATTAATATATAGGGTCGGGAGCTATAAAAAGTAGAAATGTGAAATAAAGTGGTAGAGATTTCATTTACACTAAACATTTCCCATAAAACTTTGTGCATACAATCCCAGTTTTATATTAATGCTCTCGTTCGGAAATGTTCTCATTTGTGTGCAGATATTTGAATCAAATAGCTAGAGGGTGTATAACCGATAGCTGAAATTCCTCCTGGATTTCTTTCTCTCGCTCCTTTTGAAGGTGCACGCTGGGTCACGTAACGCTCGCCTTTGACTTTCAGAATGTTTTTCACAGTCTTCAATTAAGCGTTTTATTCATCGTCCTGGTGCGGATGCATGAAGTCACATACAGAAATTCAGATGTGTATCTAAATGCACAGACACATGAGACTGTTCTGCGGCGGATGAAAACCACTGCAGCTGCATGCTAACGTCCTGCTGTACTCGGGGTGTACTCGACATCACTCACAGGTGGATGGGTAGGTCTGATTATGTAACACCTATTTTTGTAGCATTATCACTGATTGCATGAGATTTAATGGAATGGAGGGACTGAACACAAACAGACTCAGTTCAGTTAAGATTTAGCACCGAGTTTGACTTGCCACCTCACACAAACAGGATATAAAATAGGGCCTAAAACTGACAGCTTAAAAAAAGTAATTTTTTAAAACAGTGCCTGATTTTGAAGATTGAACGCATTGTTATTTAAGCTATTTTCTGTTTATTTGGGATTTAGAAATTTAGCATGCGTCAAAAACTGTTTAAAACCCACAGTTTTTGATTTTGTAAGGCATTTAATGTGAGTGGGACGGAAAGATGGAACCTTACGCAACTTTATAATGGAAGGGTTCAGTTCAAGAGATGAGGCAAAACGAAGGTTCCAGGGTTCCTTAAAAAGAACCTTTTTAAGAAAAACCTATTTTCAATTGCAGTGAATGTAAATACACAGGAAGAATGGATCAACGGGATCAACAGGATTCTGGCTGGATTTTAGCCATCTTAAAGTAAGAGTCTTAAATGGCTCTGTCAGGTTACAGTGTTTATGCTTCTGTATTGTCTTATACCTTTTTCCTACTACAGTGTTGAAGAATGTATTTGTTTTTCTATTATTTATGAAATACTTTTAGTGTTTATTTCACTGACGAAGATAATTTTATTAAGGGAATTAGTTAATCGGCAAATCGGGTTTCCGCTCTCGCTCTTAACTCTGTCCTGTCCTTCCTCCGGGTTCAGACGGGGGTCAAGAGTGAATTATTCTACTGCAGCGAGCTGTCAATTACAAACCTATGGCTTCATTTTTGAATTAGCAGGAGCTCTGGCTGGCTGTGATGAGTGGAGCATTGATCCTTGTCTGGATCACAGCAGCTGCGCAGCTCATAAAACATTAGTATCGATGTACTCCGTATTTCTTCAGTCACTGATCATTTTTGCTTTCGCACACAGAAATACGTTTTTCTCTGTTATTCAACACTTTTGACACTTGACTCTGGAATTGCCTTTTTAATTTGAAACTGTTTTCTCAGGTCCACATGTAAATGTTAGAAAGTAAACAGCCAACACTGTTTGTTTGAGCAGACCAGCAGCAATTTTTGGCTCCTCAGAGCCACAATTTTAAAAGCTCCTTTTTAAAGTCTTTACTAAAAAAGTCTTTACAGAAATCTTATGAATGAACGGCTCACATTTGTCTCTAAATATCAAGCTTTGTAGGATCAGAATATTTTAACACGGAAAAATACACACTTTCACGTTAAGTTTTTGCTAGGCCTTGCGTTTTTAGTTCATACTAGAGCAAGAACAGCCAGCTGCCTCTTTTAGATACTGTAGATGGATGAGATGGCTACACAGGAAGTGGACGAATAACTGGATATCACATTCTGGTTATTTCCTGTCTGCTGATATACTGTATACATTAAAACACAATAAGTGCGCTCCACAAGGCTTCTAGCTTCAGGACACGCCTGTGCTTGTGCATACGTGTGTAAACTTCATTACCCTGCAGAGTAGTGAAGCTTAGCTGAGCTTCTATATGACTCATTTGGTAAATAGGTTAATCAGAGTGATAAAGAGACGCAATGTGAGGTTTAACGTGAGGTTATAGACAAAAGTGCTTGCTGCAGGTCTGGACCACACAGGGCTTGTGACCAGGCAGAGGCACTGAGTGGTCTTGCTTATGTATCAACTATATTAAATATCTCAGACACCCAAATTGGATTTGAAACGGAGCCCATCTCATCCGTATAATTACATACAGTTCAAAAAGGACAGCATAATGGATCCCTGATCTCATACTTGTATAATATGTAAAAAAAGTTGTATTTTAACCGTACTGACAGTGGATCAAAACTGGATATTTTAATGGCTAGCTCAGCAAAAAAATCGGAGAAAGTGGAATTGGGGAAAAAAAGAGATAAAAAGATAAAGATAAAAAGAAAAAATACAAATGCTAGTCATCATGTAGTGACGGCAACCAATTTTTAATTTCTTATAAAATTTTAGTTTTTATATTTTTAGCCCCAGCATTGTATCAAAATCTTACATCAAATGAATTTATGACCTGTTTTTATTACTAAAGTTAGGATTGGGTGCGCAGACAGGCTTTACTGATAGGGACTCATCTTGTAGCCGCCTCCCAGACATATGAACCAATCAGAAGCAATTAATATAACTTACATAGGATGATAATTGTTTTAGAAACAAGCTTTGCTCTATCAGAATGTAATCTGTTGATCTTCAGTGCATTGTGAGACCTCAAAACTGCCCATATTTATTACAACTGTGAGAACATTACCATTCTTCTAATACCAGAGCAATTTTTTAACAACTATATATTGATTGTTTGGGTTGTTTTGACAGGCTTTGGCAGATACTGTGACCTCTATCACTCTATTGATCCACCATGTTGGGTCCTGCTGTAGGTTAACAACAATCGTTATGTGATGAATGTATTTGTGTTTTAGCCCCGCCTCTCATAGTCACATTTTCAGAACGTGACAGACTGAAGTGTCCGCGTGCCTCGGGTCTCAAGGCTGATCACATACTAGCACAGATTGAATATTATGTGGGTTGGTGAGAGAGCTGGTTATAGAGGTTAAGTGATTAGTTGTTCTGAAACAAACCAGATTGTAGTTCACTCTCCCGCTGTATCTCACTGACTGTATTGCTGACTCCTGGGAGAGTGTAGCACATCTGGACCAAGCTGTTGACTGTTGTAAGAGGGTCTGAACGTCTGTTTGCTGTGTATACAGACACGTGCTCTGTATTGTCACGCTTGGCCACTGAAGGATTATGGGTGTTTGCTGTATATACCTTTAAGACCTATTATTAATTGACAATTTTTAGTGAAACATACAAGGAAAACGCACACCTGAGGTACTAATGAGCCAACGACAACTTCCAAAAAGAAAACACAATAAAAAAAAGAATGTATGAATATGTATTGTAATGAAACAGTAAGCCAGCACACCTGGAACTACATTAACAGCTGTGCAGTTCTAAAAAATTAATCAATGCCTTAGAATGTCTAATAACCAATCAGAATCAAGCATTTAACTAAGCAATATATATATATATATATATATGTGTGTGTATGTATATTTCTTATAGATATATATATATATAAAATCATATCTTTCTGTCTCTTCTCCTTACAACAAAGATCACAGTGGGTTTCCTAATTTAACATGTGTGGTGCTTCTTTAATAGCAGAGCTTACATTGTGGTATTTAGCATTTCATGTCTGTTTAGTGCCTCCCATTTACCAGGCTGCTGGATATAATAATACACAGGAACGGATACACTGTAATGTTAATGGATACTAAGTCCAAGCACTTAAATATTTTATGTGCACATGTAGCACATTTGGCCCTCCCGCATGAGGTAGCATTCACCACCGAGTGAGTCATGCCACGCTAACGACACTGGACTCCAGTAAAGACAGTCGCGGTGAAGCTTGGTAAGAGAGGGATTTTTCCGGGTACGTAAGGAGCTAACAGATGGAGCGCGTTTAAGAGCAAGCTCAGCGGTTATCCTCCATGCACTGTTATTAGCAACAGCGTGAACCTCAGTTAGTGCGTGAGCTTAGCAAGATCACCATAGATGACCAGAGCTGTTGTCTTATAGACTGATTCCCTTTCAAACTGGACCAAACTGTAGATTACATTAGCCAGTTGTTTTTCCAATCACACTTTTGCCTAATTTTTAAAATTAAAAGAGTTTCTTTTAGGATCTGTGGCTGAAATTGTATTTCTAAATGCCAGAAGAAGAATTTCTATATTTGAATATATATTCAAATGCATTTGCTTACATATATTGTTTATATATATATATATATATATATATATAATATACAGTGTTTTTGGTGAGATCATAACATCATGAGATCTTAACAAGATACCTTAACATTATCAGTGGCCTCAGGGGTTRATATTTTATTTAAGAGGAGAAGAAAAACTGTGTAAAACTCCAGTTAGCATTCTTTGTTAGCATTTCACTAGCGTCTTGGAGTTGTTTACCTCACACGGACAAACATACACACACAGTTTGCCTGTTTCTTGGCTAAGGGCTGATTGTTTGGCCTGTTGACAACCCTATTAAACTCAGTCCTGTACGGGCCTGTCTGCTTCCCCACAACAAACTATTTTTAAAACGCCTTTTGTGATGTAAAATGTTGTTAACTTTATAGACGAGCTGACTGGGCAAGCGTGATAGCTCTTATCGCTAGCTGCTATTGTGGACAATCCATGAATTATACGCAAGTGTTTAGCAAGCGCTACCAGAGCTACCACTGAATCAATGACCAGGATGCGTGTGGGTTGTGTTAAAACAGCTATATTTCAGTCATCCTCACTTTGCTTATCAGTGGGTGAGATAAAACACATGCAGGTCTGTTGTTTTGTGGCCTGACTCAGCTGACCAACCTCCTACCCGAATCCTTTATCATCTCCCAGACCCACAGCAATCTCAGCTTCACACACACTGGTTTTGTTTTTTTCTGCAGACATGCACAGATGCAGGAAAACAACCGATTAACTTTGTGTTAGTCACACAAATCTTTGTAAAAATGTACTGTATAACACATGCTATAGGTAATATATGTTAATAGCCATAGCTGTAAAAATATTTATTTACTTGTAGAGTTTTTTCACGTAAATACTAAAATGATCTGTGATACGGTGGTTTTTTCCCTTTTTCTAGAAATACATCCTAGGAAGTAATCAATTAGAGGACATTTTTATCCAAAAGCACTTAACTTTACTAAATGACAGTCTACCTGGGGCCACCTAAATAATAACAGGGTTAAAAATGGCTTCCTCCAGAGTTAATATTTACAGTATATTATTCAGTCTTTGAGAGATTTGAGCCAACAACCTTCAAGTCACCGTGAGCTTTACACCTACACCTATTACATATTTGTTCAGATAGAGTTCCTTTAGCTTAACTGATAGAGTCATGGGTTCGAATCTCAGGGACCCATGAAACACAAACACACTGTAAGTCGCTTTGGGTTGTTGCTTGTGTAAACAGAGGAATGGTTTCATTTGAACAAATGCAGACGGTTCAGGAACATTTCACATCTAAAACAGGATTAAAGGACGGATCCAGATTCAAAGATTTCCCTCTTTAATTGTTCTTTGCCGTGATGCGAATGTCTATGGTTTGTATTTGTGCTTAATTGCAAAGAGAATAAACTTTTAGTCCCACCTAATGCTTGCCTTGCTCATTTTAAATGCTATGGATTGTTTAATATCTCAGATAGATTGTTTGCTGCATTGTTGCTTTTGCTGACTCGTTTTCTTTCTAACACTGAGTCCGTAATGCATTTACTGCATATATTGCATTTACCTGAAAGCATGTAAGCGAGATCCTTTAATGCACATTAATTAGACCTGTAGACATTCATATTTCCTCTCCTGGTTTATTATGGTTTTAAGCATCGATTAAACACGGAAGGGGGACGTGCGAATAATATTAACAGTTTGTTGAAATGTAATCTGGCACATTGCATGGGTTATATAAGATGCTATGCACTGATTCCATTGGTCAGAGTAGCTTGTATATTATGGGATGTTCTTTAATACACCCTATATTATGTTATTAAAGTCCAGCACTGTGAACACCTGCTTTCTGGAAGTTACTCCAGTCGTCAACTGTTGCATAGCAACTGAAATGGCCAATAACGTCTCACTGGAAGCGAAGCAATAATGCATTGGAGCTGCTCAGGGCTTTAACTGCATCATTTAGGAGCTTGCATTGAGGTTTGTGCGATTGTACAATTTTTATGATTTATTTTATTATAACGGTAAAATAGAATACTGTCTTCTCCTAAAGTGATGCATTAAATTGAATAATTGTTTTGTTTGGTTGGTTTTCGGGGGATATATAGCTCTGTTCTCTGAAACTTTAGTAACAGGTGGATGTGGATTTAGGAACAGGTCAGGAATACACAGGCAATTCCAACAGAATTCCTCTGTGTTTTTGTTTTTGCACACAGAAATGCCGACGCTTGCGTTTTGTCATGATGTGCTGGGCAGTTTTAATCTCTTGTAATGCTGTCACGTCCTTGATACGGAACACGCAGCAGATGTTTTTTACAGTATATTTTATTGTCGTCTCTATATTTGTGTCATTTTACGTGGATTGCAGTTACAGTGGCATCCCACTTCTGCTATTCAGAACTTCTGTTTGAGGTCTTGACAGAACGTTCCTCAGACGTAACTGTGTTTTGGTTTGAAAGGTTATTTATGTGACATGTTCTTCTCCTTTTGTGTGGACAGAAATGCTATCAGAGTTGTCTGAATAGCACCAGGCTGTTATTGTAGGCCTATCGACTCCAGATTTACAGTGTTAAACATATTTGGCCTGTCTAAGTGGGCGGTCCTAAGGCAAAATTGCAAAGTGGACCTTCTGCTGACTATCAGAAGTCTGGCTTTGTGAGCCGAAACCAGCAGCTTTTCCACTGTGATGGATATTTGTTGTTTCTGCAGATTGGAGGTCCTGCTGGGTTGGATTTAGAGGGCCGAGGTTTGTATTAAATAGGTTTTGAGTTTGTATGTGAAAGAGCATTATGAATGTAATTATATTTATTGAACACTTAAAGTTAAACCTGTTTCCCTCCTCACCGGCCAGTTACAACCATCAAAAGGTCTTTACATTGTTATTTTCCTGAAAGAGGCTGTGTGTGTGTGTGTGTGTGTGTGTGTGTGTGTGTGTGTGCGAGGGAGAAAGCTGCTGAGTGTGTGTGTGTTGGGGGGATGGCTGGAGTGAAAAGCTAGCAAGCACAATGTGTGTGTGGGTGTTTAAATCTGGCTCTTGTTTAAGACAACAGGTTGCTCTTTGGCTTCCTACAGAATGAGTAAGAAAAGGAAGGGAAGAAAGAGAGAAATACAAACAAATGTTATCTCACTCTATCATGTTTAGAGGTGAAAACTGCTGTATGTTTGTCCCTTAGAACCCTCAAGGCTCCAGTTATCTCCTTAAAATAGGAAACATCCATAAACACTCCTTGTTTTTCCTATTGGTAATTGTACATCTTATTGTAAATGGAAATTGTTTATATTTGCCCAGGAGAGCAAGTCGCTTCTTGTTTTTTCTCGTTTTGTTCTCTTCCGTGTTTTTCAGAGTTACGCTGAAACTACAGAACAATTGGATGGGAAGCCGACACCCATATGACCAAGATAGTTGGGCAAGAGGCCAGGGGTTTACTGGTTTACTGGTTTCACATAGGGCTCAGGTTGTGAAGGGGTCATGGAAACACTGGCACTGACAGACATGGAGAAGAAGAGGAGAGTTGAAAGAAGGGATGAGTGCACGTGATCTAGTTCCACTTTAGGGAAGTGTGAACAGATTCCTGGCTGATTCAGACTCAGCTCCACTTTTCAGTAAAGATGTTAGAATTAATTAGATTAATTTGCCTGACAGTCTGTCAAATTTGCAATCGGATTTGGTTTTCAGCAGATGCACATCAGAAACAGGGTACATCAAGCATGTAAGACATGTAAGACACAAGAGATATTACACGAGAGTCCGTGTATAAACAGTCTAAATCAAGCCATTAAACTGACCTACATGTTAGCTGATGACAGCTTATTACCATACACAAAAAACATCTATTATAAATACTAAACATGTTTCCAGATGCATTAAACACTCATATGTCTGTTTGTAAGTGAGTGCCATCACTGCTTTAATCTAAAACCAGTTTCTGTTCCAAATTTAATTGTTTGCATCATGTTTCAAATGCGACAGTCTGGGGTCGTATTATGTTACCAGGATCATGAGGAGCTATTTTAAGAACGTGCCCAGTCAGTGATGACCTGAAACAGGTAGTGTTGAGATGTGTTAAAAATAATGAAATATGGTTAGTAATTGTGCTAGTCATTTTTGGAGTCACGGCACATTTTTAGGCAAACGTTCTGTTGCTCAAACACACTAGTTTGGGGGTGACTTTATGAGATTTTTAACATTTGCGATAACTGTGTCTGATTGGTTTATTTCCACCTAGTATCATTCAAAAAATCTATCAACAACCTTAAAATGTTAAAGTTTTGTTAATATTAATATTTGAATATTGTATATTTAATTTTTCTATGTAATCTGAACTATTGTTATTAATATAAAGCATCTTCCATCTTTCATCAATTGACATACACACACACACACACACACACATATCTACACATCTTTAAACTAATACAGTTCTTTTCATGTGGTCACATCACACGACTTCACTGACACACCTTGTATCAAATAAGACTTATTGTCATTGAGCTACAATAGATATCATGCATTATAATTTTGCTTTGAAATCAAAATATCAAGCGGTCGTTAGCTAGTGAGGTCACAACTACAAAATGTTGTCATTGAGTGTGTGTGTGTGGTTGGGTAACCTGAGTTATGCCTGAGGAACAGAGGCACGAGACAGCAGCAATATGATCCCTTTGACTGGTGACTGCCGCCACCTCATTGCTGTGTGCTGATGAGCATTTGTGTATTTGACATTATAAACTGAGGTTTACATGTTATCTGTGTGACTGTTATGGTCAATGTTGTCTATAAAATGTTTTTGGCTCCACAGTTATTAACATTAAAGTTTGACATTTCTGCACCGCTAGTATCAGCGCAAAGGAAATTACAAAATTGGTGACTTCACTGAACACTCCAACTGTCTTCAGTTAGTTAGGCAAACGGATAGCCCCACCCCCAACCTAATGCCATTGGTTGAGCCAATGTATGTAGATTCTCATACAGACAGAACATTATATTAGGCAAACAGATAGCCCCACCCCCACCCTAATGCCATTGGTTGAGCCAATGTATGTAGATTCTCATACAGACAGAACATTATATTAGGCAAACAGATAGCCCCACCCCCAAACTTATGCCATTGGTTAAGCCAATGTATGTAGATTCTCATACAGACAGAACATTATTTAAAAACATTGTAAAGTTTAAACTTCTGCATATCAAGCTCTGATAATCACTATTTAACCTTCAAAACAATAATACAAAAAATATACACTTTCCCTTTAAGAACGATCAGTCATTAGCAGTGAATGTGACTGAAACGCTGTGTGTTATGGGTGTGTTATATGGGTCGTGCCGGACTCATCAGGTGATCAGAAGACACACTCAGTAGTGTAATATGACTGTTGGTCTGTCTGCTGTGAGTGTGTGTTTAGGATGGATTAGGTGCGATTATGGGGACTCAGGGTTCACTGAGCCGCACACCAGCTGCTCTGTGGCATCTGCCTAAAGCTACCTCACAAACAGCAGACACAGCGAGAGTCCAGGAGGGCGACAGAGAGGAACTCGGAAGACTCACGCTGTCTGCTTCATGCTTTGAGTGCATTTTGAGTTTTCAAACCGACTGCGGTGAATGACTCACAATTTTGAAATTGTGATTCATTTTTAATGAAGCTGCCTTAAGTTCCTGCACTCCGGAATGCTTCTCTAACCTTATTATATGGGTAAACATCATGAAAACACATCCAGGCTACATTTCAGTCCAAAATTCTAAATAAAATAAATTGTATTTTGCACGAAGGCCGCTTTTAGGGTCATTAAGTCAGGTTGCTGTGGGACCTGGACATGTTCATGACATTTTGCGAGATTCACCCTTGGCTTTGTTTTCCTTGACTGAGAGTTGGCACGTCAGTGGAGCTGAAAGACTTTGAGCAATTTGTGTAGTGTTTGATGGAGTCTGAACTCGCTCCACAAGGTCAGACAAACTGACTTACACACACACACACACACACACACACACACACACACACACAAAGTGAAGCATGAGTCACAGAGAGAAACTTCAAACTCACTTCCTGTGAATCTCGTAGGATTTACCAGGAAGAACAAGGTGATCTAAATGTGACGCGTTTGACTTTGCTGCGGTACGTGATGTCAGTCGGCATGATTTAGGATTTCATTTATTGATGATTGTTATATGACATCATATGAAAATCCTGTAGCCTCATCCTGTAGCTCAACTGAATATGGTGCTAGCAATGGCAAGGTGATGGGTTCGATTCCCAGGAAATTTATTGACTGATAACATGTTGACTCCAAACGTATCGTAAGTCACTTTGGATAAAAGCTTGTGCGATTCTAAATGACTGAATTAAACACAGAATCATCAGAACTCTACATGAACCTTTTGATGGACTATATATAACAGATGCAGGAATGTTCTGTTGTATGCTGTGAAAGATACAGTAGTTGTTTAGCAGTAGTTGTAATAGCTCACATCTCTCATCTTATGTAAGAACTTAAGAGGCTCAGTCGCATTTAATCCGGCCCTGATGAGAGGGAGAGGGCGGAGCCACACATTAGCCAATCACATCGCAGTGTAAAGCCACACATCAGGTGACTAACTTTACACTGATCCAGGATCAGATAGCTTTGCATAATCCAAACTCTGGACTATTACAAAGCTGGTGTGAAACCAGCAGCGGCGAGGGAGCAGATGGTTCAGGATAACGTTTGAACTGTTGAGGGAAGTGTGAATAATGAGAAGTTAAGATGTTGCCGAACCTGTAAGAATTCATATTTCACACTGTTTGGGTTTATTACCACATCCTTCTGTGTTCTTGGCTTCTATTTAATAAAAAAGACAGAAGAGCTACACTAGCAATGAGCATCATCTCTGTCATTCTCTACAGTGTTAATGCTGTTTACTAATGCAAGCATCACTATAGTAGTATTGCTAATATATTTTGGGTGAGGGATTGGAAACCCTCGACTCTAAGTATTAACCTCAGGTACATAATTTGTTCCAAGGGCCTGAATCGTGTCTCAAATAGACTCTTGGTTGGCCTGTTTTTGAAGCAGTCAGGCTCTAGAGTTTGCCTGGGAGTTGATAACAGAGGTGGAAAAATCTTAGGCCTTACAATTGTGGCTTTTTTACTTTGGGCCAGTAAGCAAACACATAGTAACCGTCCAGAACCGTCCAAAGAACACCTTAACAACCACCTAACAATACCCTAGCAACCACCCACAGCACCCTGCAATCATGGTGGTGTGTTGTGCACAAGCAGCACCACTTATTTTCCTCAGATAAAATCCTTAGATATCTAATATTAGATTTCTGTTGCTTTATTTTCCTTTTCGTCGCACGCTCACACACTCTCTCTCTCTTACAGTACATTCTCTCTCACTGGCTTTTTGTTATAAAATGATGTTCCCTCTACCTTTGAGAGTCAAACCAAGCGTGATAAGAACCATAAGTTCTGTATCTGTTCTCTTTTTCTCTCTATTTCTGTCTCAACTGACTAAACCAAATACTGTAGCTTCAGCTTAAGCTGGTTCCTCTTCAACATGCACTTGTTTTCTCCTCCTCAAGTCAGGCAGGCCGACCACATCAGTAAATAATATGGTTCTATACTATACTAAATAACAGGAAGCAGTTGCATAAATATCTTTGAATAAATGAATAATTAATGCTGTCTGTCTCTGTGTTTCAGTGCACAGGAGAGGAGAACTGGGTGGACAGCCGGACGGTTTATATCGGTCATAAAGAACCTCCACCAGGAACTGAAGCGTACATTCCACAGAGATTTCCTGACAACAGGATTGTCTCCTCAAAGGTTAGACGTGCTCATGGCCAGCACAACACATTTGAACAGTCTTTCTCTCTTATAAGAGAAAAACATGAGAGACCAGCACAGTTATTCAAGATTCAAAGCGTTTATTGTCATTTGCACAGTGAGGAAACAGGTTTCCCTGTGCAATGAAATTCTTACTTTGCTGTCCACAGTGAATGCCAGGACAATTATATAAAACTAAAGTAGAAAAAAAAATGTAAAAAATATAAAATAAGTGTGTTGTAAACTGCACAAAAAATCATTGGTGTGATTATTATGATACTGTTTATCTCCAATGGGGTAGATGTTTTAAACTGGAAAATTGAGATTACAAAACACTGATTACAAAAATCAGTATACAGTTTAGCGTTGTGAGGAGTTAAAAATTCCAGAGGGAATCCAATATTCCAAACCATTTCAAGAAATTCTCTTAATGTTGTTTATTTGGAAAATGAACTAATCTAATCAGGACCTTGTCACTTGAGTTCCACGAGTTGTTTAATACCCATGTGTAAATTCCGTCCACAGTACACATTCTGGAACTTTATACCGAAGAATCTGTTTGAGCAGTTCAGAAGAATCGCCAATTTCTACTTCCTGATTATCTTTCTAGTGCAGGTACTTGATGTGGCTTATGGAACTTGTTCTGTTAGCATGAGCTGACCTTTCTGTGACGATCTGACATGTGATATTTACCCTCTCGCCATCTCTCTCTGTAGCTGATTATTGACACGCCCACCAGTCCTATGACCAGTGGTCTTCCTCTTTTCTTTGTCATCACGGTCACAGCCATCAAACAGGTGAGGAAAGACCCGTTACTCTTTTAGGTGTCTAAATATGATGTCAGCCTTGTATCGTTCGCTCTCTTTTCTTTCTGTCTGCAGGGCTATGAGGACTGGATCAGGCACAAAGCGGACAACGCAATTAATCAATGTCCAGTCCACATCATCCAGCACGGCAAAGTCGTACGCAAACAGAGTCAAAAGCTACGGGTTTGTGACCATGTTGAAAAAATATCAAACATTTCACACATTCATAATTCCTGTTATCTGATTTATATGCAATTGGAACTGTAATTTAACACTCCCCGGCTTTTCATTGGTCGGTCAAACAGATGGTCACGCCCCAGACTCACGTCACTGGTTGAGCCAATGTTGGGATGCTCAAGCAAACAAGAGTTTTGAGAACACCACCGAGCCAAAATATTTACACATTTTGTAGGGCAATGAACCGATGAATAGCCTAGTTATAGTTATTAAAGTAGGACAGGAGAAAGTATTGTAGCATCAAAAAATTACTTCACCTTTAGAAATGTGTTTTTTCTTATAACAATATTATTTAACCACACATTCCATCTCAGAAAACTGTGGAACTGCTCAACCAGCTTTCTGCTTACACAGCCAGATGGCTGTTTGGAAACAGCTTGTTGCCATGTCAACAGAATGATAGTACGCCCACATTATCCACATTACCCACAATGCCTTAAGAATCTCTTGTTGTTTATACTTATAGAACAATTGCTCTTTTACTCTCTTTCAATATAAAATCATTTTGAACAATAATCTTGATTGCATTTTAGAAGCACCTCACACAATTTAAAAACCTACATTTTACAAAACCTGCAGTATTGTTGTTTGATTATTGTATTATTATTTATATTATTATTGTATTATTATTTGTATGTATTATTATTATTTATTTCTTTGGCGTAACCTAAATTTTTCCCGATCAATCCTCACAATTTTCCAAGGTTTGATTCCTGTATTCTGAAGAGGGAGTTAATTTATTCCTCATGATGATGTCATGGTTGGTGCAAAACAAATCATTTGAAGGAAAGACTGGATGGTGAAGGAGAAATATGTCTAAATAAAGTACCTAACATTACTGCTAATCCGGTCAGCATCTGTAATCTGTTACGCAACACTCACGGAAGAGCGCAGAACAGCTTCATCTGATGAGGATTCCTGTAGAATCATGAGCACGGTTGTTTTATTCACCGCTGTGATGAAAGAGGCAATCTATTTTCTATAGTTGATTTGTTGTTGTTGCTTTTGCATAGACAGTGCAGTGTCTTATTTCACCACAGTCAGGGAAGATAATGAAATTATCTTAAGATCAGTGTGGAAGTGTGTTGGATAAGATGACTATCGAAGCAAGACCTGTTTTTAAAGGTGCAGTGCATAAGTTCTGCTGTACCAAATAAAGCTGTTTGTGTTGGCCTGACATAGCAATACTGGCTCAACCAATGGTATGGGTCTTCATGGGACTGTCTAATGCCTAAACTTTTGCAGATGGATTGAACATTTGGGAAACTCGCTTGGAATCAATTGTTTTTTTAGCTTGATGTCGCTAATGACAGAGAAATTGCACGCTGTAACTTTAAGTGTAATGTAAACAAAGTATATAAACCTCATAGGATTGGTTACTTGGTGATTATTTGATTGTGAGGGTCATTTGTATTGAAAACTCGACGTTTTTATTTATTTGCCCTTTGACCCTTTAGGTGGGTGATATCGTCCAGGTGAAAGAGAATGAGACATTTCCGTGTGACCTCATCCTGCTGTCCTCCAGCAGAGACGATGGGACATGTTTTGTCACGACAGCCAGCTTGGACGGAGAGTCCAGCCATAAGGTGACTGGTCGATTTCTCATAAGGGGGCGGGGCTTCTAAGACCACCGTTATTTTTGACCTATTACTGTGTGCAGTGAGTTTATTTACATTTACGCAAGTGACTACTATACTGAGTATGTGCAATCCCTGGGATCGAACCCATGACCATGACGTTGTTAACGCCATGCTCTAACCACTGAGCTACAGGACAGCCAGTCCTCATGACCTGTGATTATGCATAAGTGCAATGACAGAATTGTATAATTATATCCCATAAGCACCCTGTGATGTTAAAACGATGTAAGATGACCAGTTGCATTGTGATGTGTTTAGTCCATCATACACAATAGGGCAGTGGCAGTTATTTGTATTGGAGGGCGGATGGTAAAAGTCTGTGGGTTTGAGAGAGAGTTTCTGACCTGGGAGTGCAGAATAGCTTTTCTCATGTTCTCCTCTCCACACAAAGACCTATTATGCAGTTCAGGACACAAAGGCATTCAGCTCTGCAGAGGAGGTCGACACGCTACACGCCACCATTGAATGTGAGCAGCCGCAGCCGGACCTGTACAAGTGAGTTACACACATGTACA
>JAZGTJ010002754.1:23454-39993 GCA_036877575.1 Botia almorhae | reverse complement strand
GCGGGGTTCTCCTGCACGCTGGGCTCTGCGGGGTTCTCCTGCACGCTGGGCTCTGCGGGGTTCTCCTGCACGCTGGGCTCTGCGGGGTTCTCCTGCACGCTGGACTCTGCGGGGTTCTCCTGCACGCTGGACTCTGCGGGGTTCTCCTGCACGCTGGGCTCTGCGGGGTTCTCCTGCACGCTGGGCTCTGCGGGGTTCTCCTGCACGCACGCTTGTGTAGAGTCTTTGACGCTCCCCGACTCTGTGCATTCCACTTTGGAATCCTGTAGGACGTCCACCTCCATGGGCGGAGACAAATTAAAGCTCTGAATGAGACGGATCAGATGTTTCACCTTGTCCAGAGAGCTCTGCATCTCCTTCTGACGGGCAAGTATGCTGTTCTTGGTCTCCATGCATTTCTGTCGGAGGAGGTGAATACAGTGTTACAAACAAACAACATTAGATGACTATCCATTACACTGACCCCAAACAATAATTCAGTGATATATTCTTAGACACAAACAAACCTTCATTGTGAGTCACAGTACAACATTAATCTAACATCCAAAAACGTTCCAGTTAAAGAGGAAAATAAAGGATGAACTCACTGTTACAGAGTTGCTGAGTTGTTTTACTCTCTGTTCTAGTTGCTCTCGCTCCAACTTTAGCTCAGAGCTCCATTTCATTAGCTTCTGCTTCTCTTCTTCTTTCGCTATTGGATGGGAACAAAAGACCAATAGATTTAATTGGCTCTTATGTACAGTTCCATTTACGCGTCTGGCAGGCACTTTCCATCCAAAGCAACATAGGGAGCACTCATTACATTTTGTCATTATGCGTGTCCCCTAAAGGGACATCAAACATGATGTAACGTTTCAATGTGAACTGCTTTGTTACGCCCTGTGTAGTATCGAAATCACCACTCCTCTGTTTCTGCCTACTATGGTTGGCATCAGCAGTGGGGGCAACTACTGATAAAGACCAATCAGGTAGCAGCTTTCCCAGTGTTTGAAGCATTTAGAAGCAGAGGAGTCACAATCTCGATTTTTAGTCAATTTTTGTTTAGCCTGTGACAATATAACGCTGGACCTACAGCAACGCTGCAGTACTCATGTAAGCATTCATTCATTTTACATGCAAAAAAGTCAAAATAGTGTTTCTACTGAAATCTTGAAGATACAGTAGCAAAGAAATGACTTTAGATGGTAGGAAATGGTCAGATAAAACTAAATGAAACCAACGGTGCAAGATCCATTGACTAATATAATATTATTATAAGTGGAAATCAATCAGAAAGTAATTGTTGATTTTAATTGAAAATCCAAATATCTTTACCTTCTTTGTAAGCAATGTAGGAATGGACGATCGCTAGTGTTCCCGGCCATGGAATGACTTCTTCCTTCTTCAGAATCTGTAAAAACAATCCTCTTAATAACAGAGCAGCGCTGATCACCTGACCTCTGGACAACCAATAGGAAGAAGCTGCGTGTGATCAACTGTATGTGATGAAGAACAGAACTTGAGTGCTGGATGCTGTCTAACACGCATATAATGGGTGAAAAAACATGAATGCCATGTGAGATTTTACGAAGAACACCTGAAGACACTCTTTGTTTTCTTATGGGGACAGTTGGGAGGGAACTCTTAAATCATGTCCCATTTCTGATAAGAGCATATGTGTGCTTAGACAAACTGAAGGGGTACGAGCAGCCGAGGGCTCGTTGTGCTGCTGTTTACCTGGTCTTGACATTTTGGACAGATCCACATGCCTTTAGGAATGTTTTTGAGGGGCGGGTCCAAGCAGTCGAGGTGGTAGACGCGCGAGCACGTATCGCACATGAGCAACTGCCCACTGCGCCTGCACACAGTGCAGAAATCCTCGTGGACGTCTGCCTGTCAGGAAGAACGGCAGGCGTCAGTACCTCCGCCCCCTTACGCTCTGGACCAATCAGATAGCAGGAAAGGTGGGAGGGGGGCCTGACTGCTGGTTTTGTTTAGTGTCTTATTGGTGACTAGATTGATCATAGCGAGGGCACTAAATATTTAGCTACTAGTTAACTATTTATTAACTAGATCAGATGGTGAAAGTATATGATGTTTTTATAAATTCTGTTCTATTTATGTACTACCATATGTTATTATATATGATAAGTGCAGGCAGAGAAACGGGGATCTATTTAAACAAATATAACAGATAAAGGCATGAATGAGATGCAGGTGTTTCTCCAGTGTACACTCAGTTTATCTGCCCACTCTTACGTCTTGTGCACAGTTCATTAGTGTTTCTGAGCGTCAGCATCAATGCACATTACAAGTTTTGTCTGATGATCAGATTTCAACTACACGACTTCAAAGGACAGACAGACATAAACATGTTGCTTTGCTTATTTTTGGAGAAAGAAAAAAACAGAAAAAAAAATGCGGAGAAACTCAGCACATTGGTTTCAAACCTTTTCTTCATCTGCTGTGTAAACATACCGTCTATCTGTGAGTGCTGCCACCTAATGGACTATTCTGTTATTGCACTACCTTAGAAAGATCAGCAACGACAGAAATAATGTCCTTTGTACCATGCACAAGACGTAGGTGGACAACCACCGGTACACTTCAGCCCTGAAATACAGAGAGTTTCCTTCCTACAGTACAGCTGCTTTGAGGTGTGCAGTATGAACACAGTGTATCTGAGGCTTTAGGGGGTGTGGCCGGCCTGCGACAATGAGACTCTACTAAAACAGTAACAGAAATGGGGGCGGGGACTTGGCTCGTCGGCTACTTACATCCCCGGAGCTGGGGCTGGGCTGCGGGACAGAATGAGGGTGGAGAGGGAGGGGATAGTCCCCTGTGTCAGGCCGCTCGGGGGTTGGGGAGGCGGGCAGACTGCTGGTGGGGGTGAGCAGGGGGTTGCTGCAGCCCAGCTCCGTGCTGCTGCTGGTGGTGGTGCTGTATTTGGGAGGGCGACCTGAGTGAAATGAGACAGACAAGAAAAGAAAAAACAAACAAAACGAAACGAAAGCAAAAACAAAAAGAAAACCGAAAAATGGAGGAGGAAAAAGGGAAAACAGAAACAAAAAACACAAAGATGAAATAAAACAATGGCATTTTTGGTGGCAACATACCTTACAGAGGGGATCCTCATTGGCTAGCATGAAAAGGGGCGGAGAGAGGGTAATTGGGAGAGGGAGAAAGAGAGAGAGAGAGAGAGAGAGAGAGAGAGAGAGCAGGGGTGGTAGAAAAGGAAGGGCCACAGAAAGCAGTTAGTGCAACGGACAATCACAGCAGCATGCAGGGAATTTGCAAAAAGAGAGAGAGACAGAGAGAGAGAAACAGAAAGAGAGAGAGAGACGGTGGAGGCTAAGCCAAAGACACAAACACACAGACACTTAATCTCCTTCAAAACCTGACTGAACTGTACTTCACATCACAAACTGAGAAAAAATATCAATACACTTCAAAAGAAGCAGGTGAAGCACTATATGCTCTTAAAAACAGGAAACACAACGTAAACATTTATCAACACATCAATCCTTCAGTTCAGAAATGAATCGACAACACTGCCTCTGACATCACATGCTCTACATCAGCTCCTTCAGAATCACTTAAAGATTCAGAGGATAAACACTCAAAGTCCTTAAAGAAAGGTCAAGTCAAGTCTTTCAAATCAAGTCTCGAGTCTGTTGTCATGAGACACATTCAAGCTCCATCTATCAGAAATATTTAAACAGATAAACACTGCTGAGAGATCAAACCCTGACAAAGACACGCAGCAGCATTGCAAGAGAAAGCAGACAGGTGTGTGTTAGGTGGCACACAGAAGCAGCAGGTCTACAGTATGTTCACTTAAGCAAATGAGGCAACATCAGGTGTGAAGGCTGACCTCTCTTCCTGGTGCCTTGATGCAGTGGTGTGTTCAGATATGTGACAGCACTCTTTTTCCTCTGAGGCACACAAGAAAGAAAGAAGATTAGACGAGGAGTAAAATAAAATCACACTTGGAAATCTACAGTGCATTTGTGGGGGATTGATCTAAAGAACATCTCCAGAACATCTGTACCTCGGGTTCGAACACTGCTCCGCTGTACACAGGGTTGGCTGTTGTTCTCCTCTTGCGTTCTTGTCTTTTGCTCTGAATCTCTGCCGAGAAAGAGCATTACACACACACACACACAGACACACACACACCTGCTTACAGGATGTCCTGGTTGTTGGTTATTTAACTTTAATTTCACAGCTTTAAAAAGCACTTTTAGGCTCTGTGCGCAGGAACAAGCATCATGCACTCTAAACTAGCTACAACACAACATCTGAGGTAACATCAACTGTCTTTACATTCCAGAAGAACCAAAAAAATCCTCAATTTGACCATAAATTTGACGTTATTAAAGCTTTACACAAACTAAATCAGGTTAGACAGAAATCAACACTGTGTTCTTCTGAAAACAATGGGACTTACCTTCAAGATGATCATGTGTGACCAACCCAAGAGAAACCATGAAGGCAAGTTTCTGAAGAAGAAGAAAAGCACAGTTCATTATTTATTAGTTAAGTGATGACAGAGGTCAGTGGTTTCAGATATCAACTCAATGAAGGCACCTGCGGCCTTTCTTCTCGTTTGATCTTCACAGGAGCAGTAGGAAGAGGTGGAGAGGAGGGTGGTGTACTCGTGATCAGCTGCTCCACTCCTTCCTGCGGTTTCACAGTCTGGGGGAGGGAATCAGGGCACGAGAAGCAGAGAATGTGTTAATCTCATAGCAAGAACAACAGATTAAATGTGACACTCCTTGACAGGTGCAAACAATCCAACAAAATTCCTTCTGATCAAACAAGAGTCACTCTTCACGACTCACCTGTTCTGTTTTCACCTTCCTGTCCGAGTTAATGTTGGTGATCTGGAGCGCCGGGCTGATGACGATGCCCGTGACCTGCGCCATGCCGCCCGTGACTGTGATCTTGTCGGCCGTGGTGCACTGCTGTCCGTTCACGATGTGCACCTGGTGGACGGGCCCAGCAGAGAGAGGCACGGATGATGTCAACTTAGTGGCAATCATCAGGGGCCGCTGGATCAGAGGGGCTGCCACCATGGGGGGAGGAGGGGCTGGAGCGATGACCACGTTGTTGGGTGTGGGGGGTTTCGGTCGAACCTGTGAAACAGCAGGAAGGGCATTGGTCCAGAATTGCAGACAGAATGTTCACATAAGCCAGTGTCATCATGCTCTCATGCTGTCTGGGGTTAAGAGGCAAACCTCAGCTGTAATGCTAACACTGAGCTCTGGATCACCCGACCAGCATTAAAGTCAATCATATTTTGTTTCATTTCAGGAAATGCATCTCAAACTCTATGGAGCTCTTTTTGGGAACACTAAAACTAAGCCTTCTCAGGTGGAAGTTCCAAAGTTCCAATTCCAAAGACACTATATACCAAAGTTTATCTAGGAGCTGGAACTTGTGGTGGTTAATCACAGCTTTCCTGTGTACCTGACGCCTCATAAATCAATTACAATTGCTGCAAATTAAGATTCTAGGAACAACTTCCAAACCAGTGTTTCCTGGTATCATCCGAACATTGCTCTTCCTGTCAGGAGAACATCACCAGATGTGTTTGTCTGAGCTCTCTTTAGCATTACGTGGCATTCTGAGGTGATATGATGTCACTCATTAAGGGGGCGGGGTTAATGACAGGGTCAGCCAAAGCAACATCAAAAGCAGCATCAGGGCAGAACAAAAGCAAAAACGAGAAGCTTCATTATAAAGTAACAGCGTATCACACATTCTCTCTTGCAAACTTACAACATTAAAGCAAATAAAAGAGATTGAGGAGACAGTATCATAGCAACAGCCAGTGCTGGGGACGAGATGAAGGTCAGTTATATGCTGGAGGTATTTGGGTCTCTAGGTGTTGAACTATTTTTAGCTTGTATGACGTCTTCATATTTCGGAAGAACTCTGGGATTCAGTTTCGGGCTTCTGAAACATTGTTTTTTTGGGGATGTCCTCTAGTAGTGTGGATGTGGAACTGCACATACTTGAAAGGGACGAGGGAAGGGGTGGGTCTTACAGAGACGCACCTGTGGCTGAGAGGTGGGTCGAGGCATCAGTCTGGGAGGAGGGACAAACTGGGGAACTTTGATTGGCTGAGCAGAGGTGGTGGTGGCCTGCACCTGTGATAAAACCAGCCGTGTACTGGGGCTTCAGTTACATTACAGAAATGTGAGACAGTTTCTGAAAGAACAATGAATCTCATTTGTTGCTCTGGTGACATCACAGACGCACGACACCACACGCCACTGCCACACGCATCATTTTAAATTCTCACCTAACACATCCTGAACAAAGTTTGAGAAAGATTATTACTGATCTACAGCAAGAGATGCACAAACTGCATTTCAACAGAAGATTTATTTATCTATAGCAGAACTTTAATCAAAAACAAAACTGAGGCAAGAATCGAGTGGCACTTACAACAATAACATTCTTCGACACGATTCGAGTGGCGCCGTCTGTGTCCTGATTGGCTAATTTGCTGGCCACCTGAAGATTGATTGGTGCGCTCTGGGAGTCAGAATTAGCGCCGGGTCTGGGGGAGTTGCTGATGGCAGTGACCATGGCAACTGTGGGGCGTTGTGTTGCCATGGAAACAGGCATGGTGGAGGTGGCAGCTTTCAGCACGAGAGGTAGAGTCTTTGCAGTGATGACTGGTGTCATGGTTACGGTCTTTCAGACAGAGGTGAATGAAGAAGAATGACACAGATAAGATAATTGTTAAATTTACATCTAAATGGGAGTATCATAATATTCAACACAATAAATGTGAAATCAATCATTGTGGTTTTTGATATTGTGTTAATACAACATATATGATAATATTGTAAATAACTTCGGGCCAGTAGAATCAGCTTTAGCAGAATCAGTTTCTGGTCTTGAGTAATATAGAGACTTTACCTGTGGCAGCCCCTGGTGGTGAGGAGACCCTGTCTGCAGCTGTGAGGGGGGGCAGGCGGGCGTGAACAGCACAGCTTTACTGTCTGCAGGAGCTGTGAGCATCTTCACCTCGGGTTCCTGCTTCACCAGCAGCTCCTTCCGTAACTGCTCAACTACTTTCTTCTGCGTGTGTTTGTGAGAGACAGACAGAGAGACAGACAAGGAGACAGACAGAGAGAGACAGACAGAGACAGAGAGACAGACAGAGAGAGACAGACAGAGACAGAGAGACAGACAGAGAGACAGAGACAGACAGAGAGACAGACAGACAGACAGAAACAGACAGAGACAGACAGAGACAGACAGAGAGACAGACAGACAGAGAGACAGACAGAGAGACAGACAGAGAGACAGACAGAGAAAGACAGACAGAGAGATTCTTCATTCACACATTCTGATTCACGTTTAAGGAAACTGATCGCACAACAACCGAACGTGTCAGATTGTTCTAAACACATTTCTGAGAAATGAGAAACTGAAAGCCCTCGTCTCATCTTTTCTGTTTATATCTGCCGTCTGATTCTAATATTAGATCACTGAGTCATCGAGAGCTTGTCTTTGTTCTGATGTGAAGTTTTCATTCAGTTTAAAGACTCTTCAGGTGTGAGACCATCTTAACTACAGTGACAGTGCTGGTCCAAAGGCCCACTGAATGCCACACACACACACGCACACGCACGGGAAAATGTGATTAAAATTCATCTCACACTCTCCACTGCCTCAGAGTCCTCTGGAACCAAAGCACACCTCTGAGAGCACACACACACAGACACACACACACAGATTCCTCAACAAAGCTCCTGAGCTAAGCAGAACAACAAATTAAAGTCTCACAACAGACCGCTGTGGCCCTCATATAAACTAAATCTCATATGTATAGATTCATAATGTGAACAGAGTTATATAGAGCTCATATTTACATTAGATGCGCATGAACTGAATCAGCATTCACTGAACTGTCTCATCTTATACTCTAATCCTTTACACGGCTGACTGAGGCTACACACACACACACAATATCTGCCCTCCATGTTTCATACAGAGTAAAGAAAAGTTAATTAAAAAGAAATCAAATCATGTGTACTTATAAAGTTCTCTCTCTCTCTCTCCCTCCCACTCCAATGATGAAGCTCAAAGCTAAGCTAGTGATCTGCTCGAGTCAGTAAACTGGGACAATTCTTTGAGAAATCTAACTGAAGAATTTTTGAAGAGCAGGAAAATTGAATCATCGGCCCATGAAATATTCCACTCCTACGTTTGGTAAAATAACTTGACTTGACCGGGAGATCTAAACTTAAAAACAGATACACCAAACATCAGATATATATGATTATGTTATATATAAGACCAATATATAAGTGACCAATCTGCTTCAACACCTGGTAAAAACCAGTTCAATATCAGCCAATCACAGATCAACCTGTCCCAGATTAGCCAATCACAGATCAACCTGTCCCAGATTAACCAATCACAGATCAACCTGTCCCAGATTAACCAATCACAAATCAACCTGTGCCAGATCAACAAGGCACAATATATGTTCACTGCTCAACATCAGTGTGATATGCGGGCATATAAAATGTTATTGAAGGCAACATTAGACTTGATATCATTTCAAGTTTTGCTCATTACAGACAGGCAATCATGTATATGTATAATTATTCAATAACAGTCGTATCATGCAGCACCTGCAGCCGGGCCTGACGTCACATGAGCTGTGAGACATCTCACCTGTTTCTCACTCAGAGCTGTGATCTTTGCCTGGAGCTCGTGCAGTTGCTTCTTCAGATCGGCATTCTATCACACACAACAACAAATACTGTGATGACGATATTTATACAACTTAAAAATACACTGAATAAAATTACAACAAACCACTAGAGAAGAACTAGACATTAAGAGACTTTTACAAAATTATGAACAATACCAAAATCTGTTTTTAAATATGACTGAATAATATATTTGTAATAGATAACGCTTTAGAGGAAAGCGGCATTGATTTACCTGTGGGTCCTGCTTCATTTGGGCAACAAGTTTCTATGGTAACAGAAGAGAAGACAAGGATTGACAGTCAAAATTTTAAGGCAACTGTTTTAGAAAGTCACAGACATGGTGTGCCATCTACAGGTCAAAATATGCAACTACAGCCCACTGCACCAGCCCCACAGTCAAAGCATACAGCCCTGCCCGACAGCATCTTTCTGTAAGAGTAACTGTGCTTCAACAGTTAAGAGCAGCTCAACACATTCATTTAGACCAAACGTTTGCAATGACTAAGCGTCATTTAAAAACTGACTGTGAAGTTCAGATATTCCAAAAAAATCTCTTTAAGATCTTAAAAATTTCTTGAAATTTTCCTAAAGAAAAAAATGAGTTTTGTGTTACCTCAATGTTTGTGTTATTTGGTGCATTTGCACAAAACAATCTGTTCAGTTTTATACTCCCTATATAGGGGAGAAATCTCTCTTCCACCTGCTAGTTGAGTGTTCAGAGTGATATTAAGACAAAGCCAGACACCAGCTCAAAACAATCACCTGCCTCAAATGATTTGTTACAATTCAAATATTGCCCTATTCTTTATCTCCTCAGTATGACCCCTATTCTTCTCTTTTTTCTTTCTTTGTTCCCCTGTCTGTAGCTCAGCTAATTTTCTGCCTGCCGGGGCACGCCACCTCTGACTGCGAGAAACATCGACATTTATCACAAATCCTGCAACTAACACTCAGTGAGGAACAAGTCGCCGACCTGTTCTGCCAGATTCAGCATTCATCTGAATCATCTAGGATTCCTGAGCTTGCAACTCTCGAGTCTCTGGAGGAGGTTTTCACCATATGGAAAGTTTGTTGGGATCTAACGTTTGTGGTCCGAGCCTTCAGTGACACTTCAGAATTGTTTTTCCATACATGATCCGACTGATTAAAGTTCCTGCTAGATCTCTTACCTGATGGACTTGTATTTCCACTTTCAAGGCCTCCTGTAAAGTTTGCAATTCCATCATTGATCCAGTTCAGCAGAAAGATTCCCAGGAAACCTTCAGCCTGTCCTGAGAAATCAGAAAGAACGCTGCTTGAGCTTTATTGGGTTTTATTTTATACGTTCAGCTGTTATTCCGCGAGGCGTCTGAGATGTTGGGAGGTTGACCTAATCCAGTGCCACCTCAGGGGAGAATCAAACTCGGTTTCTAATATGGTTTGAGGGGAAATACGCACTTCTCAATCTTGGAATGATGCATGGCGTCTCGGGTGGTCTCTGCTCACCTTCCCAGAGCAAATCTAAGACGCGGCGCTGAAGAATATATCAAGACTCTTGTTTAAGGTCAGAAAGTATCTTGGTAAAACTGGGGCTAAGAGGAATATAACTAAATGGAGGTTCTTGTAGAAAAGCAATTTTGTGGGAGTGCAAAACTGAGGTTGGCGATAAGATCTGGAAACGATAAAAACTTGAGACCATCGAGAAGATTGTAAACGCAACAGCCGAGCAGACGAATCGTAACAACTCACGACACGAAGACGTGTTTAGTTTAACAGTGAGCGAAACGCAGGCAGGGTTACAGTCATTCATTGACTTTCATTGATTTTTGGTGTGTGGAATTGTGCCAAGAGGACAATTATAACAGAAGCTATTAGAGGACTAAGCAGCTGGCATTGAGACTGGTGTTCCTGTACTCTCTCCAACTCCCTGTACAAGACAAAGCGCGCACACACGCACACACACACAGTCTGTGATGAAGAGGGCAACATTGCAAACGCAGCATTCAGCATCCGTCTAATTGCTCATTCCGTCTATGAACTACATGACACAAACTCCTGCATCCTCGTGCATCGCGCCGCATCTTCACAGACCCAAAAATATCTGTGTGAAAACTTGTGTTTTGTGCATTCCAGATAAACAGAACTCTGGGATATTAAGTGAAGACCGACAGCGATGGTATCTGTCAGAACCACGCAGCAGATATCTGAAGACCTTCAGCCTACAATAGACAGGAAACGACACCCTCACAAATCTGCATGTCCATGAGTCACTCCACTGGAGTCTTTGATCTTATAAAGTCTGCTTTCACATACAATTAAAAATAACTCTCGCATAACCTTCTAAAGAGAAAGATATCGTAAAATATCACGTCAACATGCAATTCCAGCTTTTGAGTGCCAACAGATAATTGGGGCTGACAAATAGATTTTACAAGCACACAGCCCTCAATAAAAAGAATTTGAGCAAAGCAACATCTGGGTCTGGCCCAGCACAGAAAAGCTGATACTTTAATATTGATGTAGAGAGAGTAAGTCTACAGACAGAAGAAACAGATTCATTGAGCCTAGTGGTAATGGATCTCAGCTACTAACCAAAAGCTGCTGGGTTTCAACCCTAACTATTATCAGTTATATACAGAAGTGTAAGCTGCACATAAATATCCAAAAAACACGATAAAAAAATTTAAAGCTACAGAAAACAATGTCTGTACGACATGCTACTACAAACAAGAAAATATCATATTTGTAGTTATCATCAAAACAAATTATGTTAACTGGCTTTCACAGCTTCTCTGTTTTTTGGTCATCTTGCATGTTAACAATGAAAACAACCAGACAACATTAGTGTCACTACAATGAATACACCGAATGAACACGTTTACATCTGAGTTTAGAAATCAGATTACACTCTGAATTGTGGCTGTATGACACAATAACAACAGACTCTGTTTGTTCCTGCAGACTTTCATGAGTGAACTGTTGAAATCACTTTGACAGGCAAACGATTGCATCAAATCCAGTTCAACACAGTAGAAACAAAATCTAAAGTGTTTAACTCTCCAAAACGTATTTTAATTGATTTCAACAGAATTCAGCAGCAGTGTCAGTTACGTAACAAACATGAACATCACATCTTTGTGAACATTTCGGTGTAGACTGTTTTAATAAAATATTTTAATGTATTTACATTTAAATTCTTTAGTCAATACTGTCTGACATTCAGTTTCATCTAACAAATATTAAGAATTCAAAAACAATCCTGAAAATTGTCAGAGAACTGATGTTAAACTATACATATTACTCTCTCTCTCTCTCTTTCGATAAAAGGGAATATATAAACGTCTGTTTTTAATAAATAGGATACAGATCTACGTGAAGCTAGCTACACTTGACAGTACACAAGCTTGACGATTATCATTTTTCACCGTCACGTCACACGAGTTGTTTTGCATAATTTCTTCAAAGATATAAACAGAATGTACAATTCAACTTTTGTGATTATTTCAGAGCTGTTCATGAGTGGGAGAAACGCATGTTTATTATGTCTCATCTTTACATGTAATAAAAAAAGAGAATAAATGCTTTAACTGCACAAGTGAAACGATCTAGTTCAAGTAAACAAAAGTTAGACAAGTTAGTAAGAAAAACGAAACTTATCAACAACAACAACTAGGAAACATGGCAAAGATATTTACAGAGATTTTCATGCATAACAACCGTGTGAAGTAGCAACAAGTTCAAAAATTCAATTTATGGCATAAGATATTTTTATGTATAATATACATTCAAAGCGTAAGCAATACGAAAGCAACACAAGAGATAAAAAAAATTCATCAATAACAATTGAGATAGACATTTTAACAAACATCAACAGTCAGTTATAAAATATAATCCCAAAATATATACAAAATACAAAATATAACCCTCCATTATGAAGTACCTGCATTCACCGAAGCCTTAACAAGACTCAAAGAAAAAAAAACTTAAAAATAAGTTACATAAGGACTAGATGTCCCTATATAAAGTATATCATACCTGAAGTGCTGCCGTTTTACTGCACATGTAAAACTACAATACCGTCAAAAGCATTTGACAGGCTGTTGTGATGCAGCCTGACCCAATACAAGCCCGAGTTGTGCAGGAAACCGGGCTGGAGTGATGCGAGTCTGACCGCAGATCTACAAATACATGACAGAGGAAAGTTGGACGGTACTCGGGCCGATATTTAACACCTCAGGAGAAACACGGAAGAGCGACAGTTTTATAAAGATCGACCTGCAGGGAAAGACACACGCTCGTACTGAAATACTGACGAGCAGCAGTTTAAGTTTGTTTTTCCTCATCTGCCACAGTTTTCTTCTTTAATAAATAACTGTAGCTGGTGCGAGCAGCAACACAGCCGCAACTCTAGAATAACTCATCATTAAAAACAACCAAAATCACTTTCTGAACAAACAAAAATAAAACCGCTTTGCTTTGAGGGCCGTGACCCGATCAACCACCCGCGGCTGGTTCTGAGACCCAACGCGGAGGAAAGTGTGAGAGCAGCTCTGGGTCTTTAAAAGAAAGCTGCCGGGGGAATGAGCAGCTTTCACATTGTGCTACGGCTAACCCAGCTAAAGCTAACAGGCCAACAGCACCAATTACAGTTAGACGGACTCGACTGAGCGGCGACCACCGACTCCAGCCACACACGGGCGGCAGATCTTCGGTTCCCGCCTCGCCTCCACCGGACACATTGTTTCCACGTTACTGGTTTCAGCCGCGGCGGTCACACTGTGTCCAGCGAACTTTCAATAGTTACTAAATAACAATCCGCGCCGCACGCTCGCGTCGCCCGCTCGCGCCGCACTCACTAACACACCGCTCAACTCCCAGAAACCAAGAGCAACACCCGCCGGGCTGCAGACTGCTCCACAGAACCCATCAAAGTCCACAACCGAGGCGCATGAAAGTTGCAATAATAAAAAAGCTGCCGAGGTGCACTTACCCTCCTCTACTCACTCGACCAGCAGCGCCTCTCTCTCTCTCTCTCTCTCTCCACACAAATTATTTAAATAAATATTTACAAACACTCCGAGATCTCGGCAAAGAATCCCCGACGCGATCGCTCACATAGCGACACTGTCGCACAGGGACGAAATTAACCCGCTTAATCGACCTTATTTTTGCTTGTTTCAATTTAATTTGCGTACGTATAAAAAAGAGAGAAACTGAGATAGAAAACAAGAACTCTTCTTCAATCTCATTCACCACAGCCGCAGCACCGAGCGACTCCTCCGCGCAGGAAGAGGGAGACGAGGGGGTTGGAAAAGTAGCGGCCAAAAAGCACAAATATCTGTAAACGCGCATCCAAGCGCCTCAAAGACATCGTGATTGCTCTGAAAGTGAAAATACTCGCTTTAAACGCGGGCGGTAAAGTTACCCGAAACGTGTTTGGGAAGAGGACTATTTTTTGTGACGGTGCGGCGAATTTATTTCACTTTGCCTAAGGAACGGCGGTAGTGCGTCTCCCATTGCCTAGGGAAAAACCCGGATGTAAACTCGGCAAAACTCATCTGGAGAGAAGAACTGGCACCCGAACTCAACCGAACTCCTGCACACAGAGTCACAGACAGCGACAGAAGTGAGTGCATCCCTCCGTCCAGACCACCATGTCCGCCCGGCACCCTTTCAGTCCCTTTGAAACGCGGCCATCATGCGCGACGCGTCTGTATTTTACAGCTGCTCTGTCGCCTTCGGATGAGAGTCAGAAACGGCAGATGTGATCAGATTTGTACCGTGTAACGAAAGATGTGGCGCCACGTTAACCAATGGCAATGTCAGGAGTTTTCCTGGGCCGCCATGACATGTTTGTGAGTGTGTGTGTAATAAAGACATTTCACTGAACTGAATCAACACACTCTGTGGCAGCTGTTGCACAGCAGTCATAAACCAGTTATAACTCCTGCAAGAGTTCTGTAAAGCGCTGATACTGACGCGGAAGGACTTCAAGCGACACATCTATAACAGTGTTACTGTTTAAGAAAATAAATGAAAAATAATAACAAATTGTAGCAGTATAAAGTTAAATAGAACAGGAAAAAAACATTATATATAATTACATCATATTCCTTACTGTTATAATGTCTTACTGTCTATAATGACCAATTAATTTCTCTCTGTCCAATTATTTAAGATTTAAGAAATCACTAAGCAGATACATATATATATATATATATATATATACACACACACTTAAACTCTTCAGTTTGAACTCGCTTGATGTTTCTGCTCGGCCTGTTTTCCTGAACACTAAGTTTAAACAGTCACATGTGTGTATTATTTCTCAGGTTTTGAATATGATGAATAGGACAGTAGGAGTTTGGCCATATGCTTTTTATTGCATGCAGTTTCTGTTCTTGAACACTAGATGGACACACTGTCGTACAGACTGACGTCGTGGCTGAAACATGGCACTGATCAGATTATTTTCTTTACTAAGTTCTTCCCAAGGCTCTTCAGAAAGTAAGTTTTTATGGAGTTGAATGTCTTTTAAATGTCGATGATTTAAGTTTTCTGTTCACCTACACACTTGCACATCCTGTTGGTGAGTCGAGGCGCAGGTCATGTGGAGGTTTATGTGTGGGTGGATGGCGGTATAACGGGATTTAGACATGAATTCCAGCCAGTGGTCAATAGGGGGCGATATAGTGTAAGACTCAATCAGTATTGCATTCCAACTGTGGTTTAATAAAATACTGTTTACTGTGTATTGTGTTAAACGAAGCACTGAATCACTCATTATCAAAAACGTTTTGTATTTTGTAAAATCCAAGACGTTGTACTGTAAACATCCACGTGTCAGTCGGATCTTTGTTTCCTGGAAAGCATTGATTGGTCAATTCTGACATTTCGGGACTCTCAGTGGAATCTGGGAATCTTACTGTGTTATATATGATATTTTATGTAGACATGTGATCAAAGCAGAGAAAAGTCAAATATGAACCATGTTAATAAAGCACATCTTCAGCAGTCTTTAAAAAGATGACGTGTCTCATACTTTATACAGAGTTGAGGTGTGTGTCAAGTGTAAAGGGCTGAAGATTCCCATAACCGTATACAGTATAACAAAACACTTATTGAACAAGAGACCAATCAGATGAGCTCATAACAAATCACAAGGTGTGTTTCAGATCCAGCTTGAATGACCTGTTGTCATCTGCTTTGTGCTCACCTGTTGTTCTTGGTTTAATTGTATTGACACACAAACTGATCTCTCTTGTCTGTGATGTACAGTAATAGATTATACTGAGCAGAGTACGTCATTATGAACCTACTCTGTCATGTCTTAACTCCACAGATAGTCACACAGTCGGCTCGCTGTCACACGACTGAACAGTTTGTTATACAATAAACAAATACAGAAACCTTTTTACTTTTCTCTAGTTTCCTGAATTCATGGCCAAACATCAAGAGTCAAAGAAACCTAGAAGCCATTATAGTTCAAGAGTGACAAAACATCACATGATATTTTCTCTTTTGAAATATCATCCAGACATGATTCTACAAGACAACAGTTTTAGATCTCTTGAGATCTCTTGAGTCAGTCCCAGAAACAAAAATAACTGAGCTAAGAAATGCATTTGTGTGTGTATGAACGGATGGTTGTGAAGAAGTGAGGATGTAGATTGAAACAGATGAAGTGTTCTTGTGTAATGTTTCCAGTTTATCTGTATTTAGATTTAGATTTAGATTCAACTTTATTGTCACTGCACATGTGGGTACAAGGCAACGAAATACAGTTAGCATCTAACCAGAAGTGCATTTTTACAGTGCAAATAGTGTCTATATA
>JAZGTJ010002754.1:20000-23434 GCA_036877575.1 Botia almorhae | reverse complement strand
AATATAAACTATATATAAAATACAATAAAAATATGTAAATAATATATATGGGAAATATGAAATGTAAACAGTGAATGACAATATACAGAGGTAGATGGATGTGCAAATATGTGTATGTAAGGTCTGAGTGGAGGGAGTACAGATCCACTCTTCTGTTTCTGAATTTTTACAGAAATGTAACTTGTTTTGTAAAGCTCTGATACTGACGTTAACTATTTACCATAAGTCTCGCGAGTAATAAACAAATAAACCAAATAATGTTGCGGAAGGACTTTAAGCAACACATCTATAACAGTGTTACTGTTTAAGAAAATAAATGAACAATAATAATAAATTGTAGCAGTATAAAATAAATGGATCAGGAAAAAAATAATAATTTAATATAATCACATCATATTCCTTACTGTTATAATGTCTTTAACCATTGTAAACTGTTTCTGAGTTACAGCAGTACTGCAGAAATAATGTGTTCAAAGCTCTAAACATAGAAAACATTTTCCCTCATGTTTACTTTATTTCTCCTCTCTGAGCTTTTCTTATTTTCATCCTTTTACACTTGAAGAAACAGCCATGACAGTTTTTCTCCTCTTCTAGAACTGTGTTACGTAATACTTTCACAAAAGGTGTGACTGTTGTTACTGCATGATTTACCAGTTCCAGCCATCAGCCAATAGATGGCGCCACACTGCTGTCCTAACTCAGGCTGCTGAAGGCTGAACATGTGTGGGAGGTGTTAAGCAGAGAGATACCTGATCAACAGTGCAGTCAATCCCAAACGAGTCAGTCAGGCTGGTATGGCAGTAAAGAGCTCCAAAACTAGACCAGCAGGTAGCAACACGTCTAGAAGACTTACACCTGTTTCTACAGCCACTTCCTGGTTGAGTTCACACCTCTGTGACTGCTGCAGAAAGTGAAAGAGAGTCAGCCAGACACTTGTCTCTTACCAGTCTAACAGCTGAGATGTAGTAGGTGAGTTCTGAAGGTAGAAGTCAACGGCCTGCTGCACATGGACCTGGAAAACAGGAACGTTAACTGTCAGAACTGTAGCCACACTTTTGAAGAGCTACTTCCTGGTGTTGTGCTGCTCCGCACGACTGCTTGACTGAGCTGTGCTGAAGTGAACCCCGTTCAACAACTCACCCTTAACATCAGTCTCTCACGCAAACAGAGGACGCTACCACGCTTGGTTCTCTCTCCCAGGAGAAGGTTCTCACTTTTTTCTGTGTATTTATGTTGTCCTGTGATCACACAGTGTGTTCGTTTCCTATGGAGACCTCGACAGACAGGGTTCTTAAAGTTGTGAGAAAAGAAGTTTGGCAGAACATCTGAGATGGAACAGTCAGATCGGAACCCGGACGGAGAGGTTGATAATCTGTCCCGTCCTCTGGAAGCTCTCCTGGATGGAGAAGATCCTGGAGGTCCAGATTCAGGATCATCGTCCTGTTCTGATCTGTCCATCTCAGCACCTGCTGCCCAAACACACCCCAACAACACCAAGAGCTTCTCAGGATTGAAGATCTTTGGTAGAAAGTGAGTGAAACAAGTTTGTGAGCGTTTGTGTTTTTTCTCAACAATTGCCTAAATTAATGCTGAAATTAAAATAATAGCAATGCTGAATCAGTTGTGACCAATTTTAACAGACAAAAGCCCTTTAATCTGTGGAGATTTTTGAGGGAAATGTCACTCTAAGTTTTGAATCTGGTGTGTTTGTCATCTTTAAAGCCTTTTGTCTTTTTCCCTCAAATGTTCGTGACTAAATGTCAGTGTGTGTGTCATTTGTCTATTTGCAATTTAAGTATTTGTCTTGCTGGCCACAGGCACCAGCAGCTGTCCTGAGGTCAGGAAATTAAACTTATAGGAAAAACCATCACAAGGGAAACTCATTACAAACCTCCACACAGCCATTTATACTGTTTAATAAAAGCTGACATTTGTAATTCCCATGATATGTTTTAGCATTACCTCAGGTTGTTTTAAAAACGTGCGCTTTGTAATTTCATCAAGCGTCAAGATTATTCCTCTGATCTCTTGTGATTGTCTGGATAAAGGCACATTTATTGGACTGGAGAGAGAAGAAATCTGTTGGTTTGTTAGGAGAATCTTCTGATCCAGCTGTGTTGTGTTCTGCTCTTATGCAGAGATCACATGTAATTGGTGCAGGCAGATCTTTAGTGTTTGTGTGTCTGTGTTAAATAGGGAAATTGGAGGCAGGTCTTTTGTTTGTATCTTTTCATCTCACCACTGTTTTGTATCAGATTATAAGGATTATGACAGTGTTTGCATGCATCAAACCTCAGTGACTGTATGTGTTTGTGTGTATAGTGTTTGTGTGTGTGTGTTGTGTGTGTGTATAGTATTTGTGTAAATTAAATGTTGTACTTTTAATTCTTATTTAGTTTTATTTTTTTTAGAATTCATAGGAAGTCAGAAGGAAATGCTGTTTTTTATGTGATATGTGAAGACGTCTGTCGTTTAGAATGTTTTTATATTGTGTGCTGTTTCTTCAACTCTGATCTTTAGTTTTTGATGTCAGTATGGTTTGGGGGTTGTCCCTGATGTTGGCTGATGATGGTCCACTCCTGTGCTGTTTCCTGTGTGAACGCTCTCCTGCCTCTCTCTGAAGTGTTTCTTAGGAAAGTTAACCGCCGATCTTGCTTTTCTGTTTTCGTTTATACAAGTATTCAGTCAAATGACACGGCTGGTAACCCGGAGCAGAAACGCTCATGTTTGGAATGTTGCCTGGATTTGCAGTTGATTGCACTCCAGACAATGACAGTTCCTCTCTCTCTTTCTGATCATGACAAACCTGTTTTTCCATGTGACAGGAGAAAGCTCCTGTAGTCGGACTGGGTGAGAGGGTCATTCATTCATTCATTCGTGAAGTGTATTAGTGACCATTTCTGTGCTGCTTTCTCTATATTAGTTAGTAGTGCTTTTTAAGTTAAGCATCTCTATTTGTATTGCTGACTCATGTTGTTAATACAGTGCTAGTTACTGCACAATGAACTAACATGAATACAATATTCTCATTACTGTTTTTTTATACTCAGTATAAAAATATACTCAGTATTTTCTTATACTATTATATATATATATATATATATATATATTGTCACAATGTAAACAAATATAAATTAAGGAGGCTTCCTGAAGGCTTTGATTTAATAATTTGATAATAAAATTAAATAATATAATGATGAATAATGAAATCAATGCACAACACAAAGTGCATGTGTGTCAGTGTGTGTCAGTGTGTGTCAGTGTGTGTGCTCCACTTGTTCTATGTCTGACACCTGAGGTCTGCAGGATGTGTGTTACCACAGTACACAGAGTTACGACTGGATCCACCGGACCAGGAAGTTCGGCATTTTCAAACAAGCGTTTTAAAGCACAGATTGCATCATCCAGCGCGACTGCTCGCTTTATTTCTTCAG
>JAZGTJ010002754.1:7500-15000 GCA_036877575.1 Botia almorhae | reverse complement strand
TCAGCTGTACAACAGTTCCTCTTTCTCTCTGAAGGGAATGAAGATTATCCGGTCTTTAATGTGGTACCTGAACCCTCGGCAGGTGTTTGACCTCACTCAGGGTGGTCCGCGAGAGGGGTAAGTCATGACCCATCATCATTTTCCGCCTCTATTCACTGTTTTTATTTCTGCTTTGTTTCTATTTTGTGTTTTTTAAGGCTTGAACTATACAGCAAAGTGCCCAACCTGCGTATTCTGGTTTGTGGAGGGGATGGAACGGTTAGTAAAATGCGTTTGTTTTTATCTGAATGTTAACCTGTTAATGAATTTATTAATATGTGAATGCTAGTATTGTTTCAGCAGTCTGCAGTATCTATACTACTGTGCTTAGTATGCAACATTTCCCAATGCAGTGCAACCAGCCTTCCTTTTCTAGTGCTGAGTGAAGTAAACTTTTAGTAACGTGTCTAATACATAGACAGTCTACATTACACTCTTGGTAGTATGCAGTTAGCAGTATGCTAATATTGTTTTGTATTCCTGGAGTAACTTTTAACAAGCTTTATTCACACCAATCTGAATGAATGAATGTGAATTGAATGTAAATGGATGTCACACTGACTCTGGTTTACACAGGTTGGCTGGATTCTGTCTGTTCTGGACGAGCTTCAGTTGAAACCTCAGCCTCCAGTGGCTGTGCTGCCTCTCGGGACAGGAAATGACCTCGCCCGAACACTCAACTGGGGCGGGGTATGAGTCTGCTTCCTGTCTGTTGTAATGCACTGGTGTTAGTTTGCGGTTTTAGTTCTCCAGTTTTCAAACCCACATAATGTGATTCAGAATCTGGTCTGTGTTCAACCACTCAGTAACTGAACTGCAGATACAAGATTTGTAGTTTTTGTTGTACATTTGAATGAAACCAAAGATTGTGTTTTTATAGCCTGAGGTCACTCAGTAACTCTGCTAATGGCATCCAGCTTCTAATACTGACATAATCTGAAAACAGCCCAGCAGTGAGTCTGGTTTACTGGAAATGTGTGTGATTGTGAATCCCCAGGGATACACAGATGAGCCGATGACCAAGATCCTGTCCCACGTACAGGACGGCAACATGGTCCTACTGGACCGATGGAACCTGAGCGTGGAGCCCAACCCTGAGGCCAGCGGAGAGGAACGAGATGAACAGCAGACAGACAAGGTCAGCTGCCACCAGCAGAGGGAGCTAGACTTCAGCAGAAAAACGATCCTGCCAGCTTTAAATCAACACTTAAAATCAACACCATTCAGTTTTTCTGATTACTGCATCTCTCAACATCAAATTTCAGCTTCCCATCAACGTCTTTAACAATTACTTCAGTCTGGGATTTGACGCACGCGTGACGCTGGAGTTTCATGAGTCTAGAGGTGCGAGAACAATTTTCAATCTGAGGTCTAGAATTAAAGTTTGCAGATAAAATAATAAGCTTTATATTTGAAGCCTGTTTTGTTTCCTCTCAGAGGCCAAACCAGAGAAGTTCAACAGTCGACTCCGCAATAAGATGTTCTATGCAGGGGTGAGTGAGTGTGTCAGTCAGTGAACTCACAGGTTTTGACACAGTGTCAGTCTGGTGTGTGACACAGTGTCAGTCTGGTGTGTGACACAGTGTCAGTCTGGTGTGTGACACAGTGTCAGTCTGGTGTGTGACACAGTGTCAGTCTGGTGTGTGACACAGTGTCAGTCTGGTGTGTGACACAGTGTCAGTCTGGTGTGTGACACAGTGTCAGTCTGGTGTGTGACACAGTGTGTTGTTCTGCAGACAGCCTTCTCAGACTTCCTCACGGGCAGCTCCAGAGATCTGTCCAAACACATCAGAGTAGTGGTGAGTGACATCATGTGTTTTTATTCATGCAGATAGTTTCACCTGATATTGATATAATGTATTTATATAATACGTGTTATTTATACATACTGTAATATTAATATTATATTAATATTAAGTAATATCAAGCGCACACAACTATGAATAAATATTAAAAACATACTATTTCAATATAAAAATGAAATATGTCACGTATAAAAATATTATTAATAATATTATAATAAAAATATGCGATGTGGAGTGTCTTTTTATACTGGTTCTGAATCTGTACTGAATCAGTGTGATGGAGAAGATCTGACCAGCAAAGTTCAGGATTTAAAGATACAGTGTCTCCTGTTCCTTAACATTCCCAGGTAAACTCCCCGAATCTGAGCTCTGCACAACAAACTCGATTGATTCATTAATGTGCTTTTACATTTGTGCTATTTCAGATAGTCATGACAATTACTGGAATCTACATTAAAAACAAAACAAACGAGCTCTGTTGTTTGACTATGGGAACATATTTCAGTGTTCATTAACGTTTGATTATTCTGACTGTAGATACTGCGCCGGGACGATGCCGTGGGGGAACACGAGCGAGCACCAGGATTTTGGGCCTCAGAAACATGACGATGGACTGATCGAGGTGATCGGGTTCACCATGACCTCTCTGGTGAGTTTTAGGGCATGGGCTGGCTGTAGCGCCTTTATTGTCAAACATGTCTGCCAAAATAAATGAATGAAAAGACTGAGGCTTGATGTTGCTCTGTCCTGCTGCAGGCCACCCTGCAGGTTGGAGGTCATGGTGAAAGACTGAACCAGTGTCAAGAGGTTCTCCTCACCACCTTCAAAACCATCCCTGTGCAGGTGGATGGAGAACCCTGTAAACTGGCCCCATCCATGATCCGCATCACCCGAGGAAACCAGGCCAACATGCTGCAGAAGACCAAGATAAGATTGTCCCTCCCACAGCACAGCGAGTGTGTACAGACACCTGATCACTCAGGAACACAACCAATCTTCTAATGATCCATCCATACATCCATATATACATCCATGCATACATACATCCATCCATCCATCCATCCATTCATTCATACATACATACATTCATACATACATCTATACATCCATCCATCCATACATCCATATATACATCCATGCATACATACATCCATCCATCCATCCATCCATTCATTCATACATACATACATTCATACATACATCTATACATCCATCCATCCATATATACATCCATCCATACATCCATCCATCCATACATACATACACCCATACATAGAAGCAATTTATAGAACCATCTGACCATACTTTCCAAATAAAATCTGGAGGAAAGCTGAATGTTCTTGTCTTCTCATGGATACAGTCAGCCCATCGCTGAGGAGGTCCAGATTCAGGTGAACCGTATCAACATGAGTGATTATGAAGCCCTGCATTATGACAAGGAGCAGCTTAGAAAAGCTTGTGAGTATCTTCTGACCTCTTCTTCTCCCTGTTTTCAGCTCTGAGAACCTAACTTGTCTTTCTTCCTCTGTTCTTCTTCCCAGCCATTCCTATGGGAATAATTACAGTTTCCAGGAGCAGCAATCTGGAGAAGTGTCGACAGTATATCGAGAAGTTACATGAGGTGCTGTGAAAGTTTGTCACGAAGTCACAGAAACGTCAGCATTTGAAAAAAATAAAAGTGATTGAGTTCAAGATATAGTACTCATGTTATTATATAGTGTAGATATAGTAGTCATGTTATTATATAGTGTAGATATATAATATCTATTATATATGTTATATCTATATGTTATATAGTTATAGTATATAGTTATTTGCCCAATCATTGTTATTGACTTTATTGAAAACTAACCCAGTGTAAAATCATGAACAACAGAATAACATTTAGCCAGAATGACTCTGGGGTAACAAATAGAAGTAATTATCATGATTCAGGCCAAACGTGATGTTGTGCATGTGACATGCATTGCACATTGACCTCCTGTTGACTTACAGTTCAAAAAACATGTTGTGACTAATTGAACTTGAACAGAGAATCTGTTTTGGACACAAGCCATTTCTCTCTCTCTCTCTCTCTCTTTTTCTCTTTTATAGAAGGGGGATGATGTTAATACAGACACACTACACGTGCCAAAACTTTCAACAAAATGGTGCTTCCTGGATTGTAAGCAGAGTATTTTAAACTGAAACAGTTGAGCACTTATCTGAAAACGGGTCAAACATTCTGTGGAATTAGATTTTTTATGTGAAATTATTTGTTTGCATTGGCAGATTTTTGGGTGTGATGTTTGCAATATCATCTAAATCTAGCCTAAGATGCTTTGCTAATCTTAGCTTGTTTAAGCTAGTCTCCCAGCTTGACCAGCTGGAAAATGCTGAACACCCTTTTGAAAACCAGAAACCAGTCTGGGCTGTTTTCAGCAGAGTAACTGTTTTTCATGTTGGGTTTGTTTACAGCTACAAGTGCAGATCGTTTCTACCGAATCGACCGTGGTCAGGTACAGAGAGATGAAATGTTTGTGTCTCACGCTTGTTGCACAAGTCACACGCTCTCATTTCACTCTGAAATGTTGCATCTTTCTGCAGGAGGATCTAAATTGTGTGACCGAGCTTTACCACCATGAGCTCTTCATCTTGGACCCGGAGCTGGTCGCCAAGGAGACTGTGGGCGTGACGCCTGAAATGCTGGGGGCCTTGGAAACTGCAGAGGGATGTTCCAACAACACGGAGCAGTTTGCTTGGCCTGTTTTCTCCTCAGAGTTTCCATTACTGTGCAGGTAGTGTGAGATAAGTGGTGACAAAATATGTGTTTTGGTGTATCGTCTGATGCTGTCAGGGCTGTAAAGAACATTAGCACAACACTGGGGTGCAAGCTGACGCTGCAGTTCACTTTAACAGCGCAGTTCTGGAGTGTGTGTATGGGCACAAAACGCCTCAGAATGTCTTCAGAAGAACGTCAGAAACTGAGAGAAGTCTCTCTGGAGATGTTTCTACAAGACTAAAAGCTTTTAAGAGGGACTTAAAGTTGTGATGTCAATAGATTTATGTGGTTACTTTTGTCCTCATAGAGTGTACTGAAATCAATGTATTATTTTATATTTAATTATGTTATGAACAGCAGAAATGAATACAGTTATAAATGTGTGTGTGTGTATATATATACACACACACAAATACAGAGAGCCTGTACAGTAAATAATGAAAAACACTTCAACAGTCAGTCTTCATCCTTTCTGTCGCGTGTCCATCCCATAATGATCCAACAGGGCTAATCAGCCGCACACTGAATGCCAGACAGAACCTGTGTCGACCTGCATGGACGCTGACGCCGACCCGCCCGAGCAAAACAACACGACGACTGTTACAAAACAAGGACTGTGCAGGTACAGCACGTCTCTTCTGTGGAACTGGATCTGTTGCCATGTTGACATAAACATCATATTCTCCTAAATATGTTGTTGTTAGATATTTTATGCTATGAACTATATACAGCAACTCACAGAGTTATCCATCCCATAATTCCATGTGCTTACTTGTGCTGCTATGATGCTTATCTGGATAAGCCTTTACAAAAAAGTTCTGGTGTCGGTACCACAGTACAGTGATGGTATCAGATGATAATGCCATGGTAACATGTACAGTACACGGTACTGGGCGATTGTCTCACAGCTTTATATTTACATGTCACTCAAAATAGTTGAAGAGAAATCATGGCATTACCATTGTGCATGCACAGACTGCATGGTGCTTTTTTGTTATGGAAAGGCAGAGGATATCTGCGTGCATGTGGATATCTGTGTGCGTGTGGATATCTGCGTGCGTGTGGATATCTGCGTGCATGTGGATATCTGTGTGCGTGTGGATATCTGCGTGCATGTGGATATCTGCGCTTCTGAGCTGGTGTTTGTTTGTGCTTTCATCTCTAAGGAGGGGAGCAAAAATTATTAATATGAATCGTTTAAACCCAGCAGAAGGGGATTCAGTAGCAGTTCAAAGGTACTGTCCACACAGCCTGTAATATTTCATTTCTGCTAGTGGGGCTTGTGTGCTGCACTGGTGTATCTGCGTAACTTTAGAGTTAATATTAATAATTTGACTTTTTTTAATTGTATGTAATAAACTTACAGGATGGATGTTCGGAATGACAATGATCAAGGTACACGTTTATTTTCAACATATTGATATTGAGATATTTTGACTCTTGCTGTGTTCAGTTCGAGAGACGTGTGTTATCTGTTCTTCAATGTGTTTCAGAAACAAGCAGTTTCCTCTTTGACGCTGTGAAGTCTAACAGCTATGAGAAGGTATCTCAAGCTTTTGCCTGTTTGATATGTTAGTTGTATGTTAGTTCAGTACACTGCAGGATCTGATGGACTGTTTCTCTGCTCGCTGATGTTCTCAGCTGGTCCAGATTCATAAAGAAGGTGCGAATCTGCTGGTTCAGGATGAGTCCGGCTGCACCCTCCTTCATTATGCTGTTGAGATGGGCAACAAAGACATCGTCAAGTACATTACTGATAAAGGTAAATCAGTTACGGTAGATTATGAATTAGATTTTGGTACTGTACACTCGATCAGTAATCTCTCTCACTCTTTTTGATGAATAGCTCCTTCCAGTATTCTTGATGTGACTGAAAAATCAACGTAAGTAGCAGAACATTTTTTACAGTCTCAGATTCACAGCAGAAGAGAGAGAACAGAGATGGTTGTCTGTTATTTGGTCAGTGATTCTCAGCTGGTTTTGTTTAAACCAAATTGTACATTGGACAGTTCAGTTAGTGACCCAACACTGATAAACGTTTGTGAAGTAGAATTAATGAATTAATGCTATGATACAGGTGAATATGAACATTTACAGTTATATAAATATATCTTGTAAGTGTTGATGGTTTAGATGGTTGTGCTAGTAATTCACATACCAAACTGTAATCAACACAGTTTGTCCTTGTTTGGGCTCATGACCTGTGAGTGAGTAAGACTGGAGATTTAATGGTTAATGGTGTGTGTGTGTGTGTGTGTGTGTGTGTGTGTGTTTCACAGAGGAATGACGGCTCTGCATAAAGCAGCTGCACTGTGTTACAGGAGCATCTGCTACTATCTGGTGGAGGCAGGTGCATCTCTCCTGAAGACAGACCTGCAGGTCAGAACATGAGGCTCAAGAACATCTTTAACATCAGCCCAATGATCAGTTCTATGGGTCTCTTCTTAAATATGTCCAAATTACTGTCATTTAATTACTTACTAAAATGACTATACAAAGCCAGACACAGGCAGAATTCATCCAAAAATGCCTTTGCCTTCACCTGCAGGGTGAAACTCCAAAGATGTATGCAGAGAGAGCTCAGGACTTCAGGCTGGCCGAGTACCTGGAGAACCGGCAGCACCATCAGATGATTCAGCTTGAGGACCATGAGACCACTGTGTGACTCCCTCCATCTTTCCTAACAACCACAGAGGTGTATGCAGCACTGGCATACACTAGCACTGCTGTGGGACAGAGCGCGTTGTGTCCATTAGACTGCCAGAAAGACTCTGTGACTCTGTGTCTTGTTTCAGAATGCACCAGTTTGCTCCTTATTTTTCAGGACCACACAAAGCTGCAGCACTCTGCTGCTTACTGTAGGCAACAATGTACAGAAGTTTGGAAATTTCAGGG
>JAZGTJ010002754.1:0-2500 GCA_036877575.1 Botia almorhae | reverse complement strand
TTTATTGTATTTGATAATATCTGATATTCTGATATTCATTTTCTATTTTTAGGAAAGGGTAAGGAGCCCAAAACAGAGGCGGAGTGCAGTGAATGGCAGTTTGGGAAATGTGTACCCAACAGTGGCGACTGTGGCGCCGGCATCCGGGAAGCGACCTGCAGCGAGCAGACGAGAAAGACCAAGTGTAACGTCCCATGCAACTGGAAGAAGGACTTTGGCGGTAAGATTTGAGCTGCTCTGCATGAATGCAACACTTGTCCAGATGAAAGCAAACAGGACATTCAGTTTATTCTGTGTTTAGCGGACTGCAAGTACAAGTTTGGTCGTTGGGCCGAATGTGACACCACGACAGGAACCAGAAGCAGATCTGGAACACTGAAAAAGGCGCTTTTTAACGCTGAATGCCAGACCACCGTTAAAGTGTCTAAACCTTGCACCCCAAAGACCCCCAAACCCAAGACTGGGGAGAAGAAAAAGGGTAAAGGAAAGGAGAACTAACTGCCCCAACTGCCCAACCCATTCCTGTGACACCCATTATGAAACTTAACCACAGTTTTACTACAAATAAAACAAAAAAAGGGTTACTGTAATAAACCATGGCAACCACAAATTAACCATTAATTAATAGTTTTGCTATAGCAAACATTAACATGGTATTCGTAGTAAAACTGTGGTTATACAAATGGTAATCCATCCACCAAAACCATGGTTACTACACTTGTACAATAAGAAAACCATGGTTACTACACTTGTACAATAAGAAAACCATGGTTACTACACTTGTACAATAAGGACATCATGGTAATTTTCATAAGAGAGGGATAAACTGTAGCCCTACCTACTATCTCCACATCTACCATTCTCCATTTTCTAATTAGTAAATGTTTGGTTGTGTATGCTGTTATAATTTAATCTCTGTAGAAAAAAAGATTATAATTTGCATGTATAAAATATGACACAGTAAATTTTTAGTCTTTACTAAAGAGAGAAACCATCGTGAGTTTTGCCCCTAAAATGATCTATTTGTACATTTCAGCAACTGTTTTTGAAAGGTTTCTGTACAGTATAACATCAACTGAATGTTTAAATGAATACGGCTCCTGATGGTAATGATGTATATCAAATATGTATTTATAAATGTGTTTTTAATGGATGTACAATCAAATGTACAACACTAATTCTACACATTGTAAATAAATGAAAAAGTGTATTTTCAGTATAATTTTCTGATGCCTTTGTAAAAATATTTTTTACTTTGTTGTGCAAACAGTCTCACTTGTAACGGCCACGCGTCTCTTCCTGGAAGAGACAGCGATGAAGCTGCGGCAATCCTCGTCCCTCTGCCCACACTCCCTCAGAGGCTTTAGAGCAGCTTAGATCGCTGTTAGGCTGTGGAGGCTTTTAACCAACCTAACAAAAACGTTTCTGGGAAAACAGTCGATTCTCAGTGTATTTTTATAGTGATTTTGGTTTTATTTAAATCAGCAAACAGGTGATTTAACAAATGCTATGATGAGGTAGAAATACTAAAATGTAACAAATTCATTCATCATCATCACAGGATCTTTGGTGTCCCACATAACTGTCTTTAACAGCATCTAACCCTCATGTTCATTAAATAAAGGCACAAGTGCATATTAATGGTAAGTAAATATGACTTCCTTCTTGTCTGGATAGAAAAGCTTATTTCTAGTCTTTTAACCATCATGACATTTGTTAGGTACTGATCCGGCAGTGACAGCTTCAGTTTCTGTCAGTCATTTCCTGCTTTCATGCTTCTGCTGAAGAACATAAAATCAAAACAAGCATTAAATCCCACATGAAGAACTTCATAACAATAAAATCAAACATGAGTGAATATGACGTGTTGACTGTTCTCACAAAAACACAAATATCCAAACAAAAAGCACCAATGAGCTGACGATTTACCATTAACACTCATTAACACGCCAGAGTCAGAGGTTTCTGTGTGAAAAAGACCTGCAGAGGAGACAGGCAGCCCAGCAGGTGATTCTGAGGTGGGGTTTCCTGCTGGAGTCGTCCTCACTGAGGTCTGTGATCCACGATGAATCCGATGACTGACCACAATATTGTTCCCAAAGCCGCCCATTAAGGCCATGGTAGTGCTGCGCTCCTGCTGGACCACGGCCATCATGCCACTCTCCGCCATCAGGCGGCGGATCCGAGAAAGCGCATCCTCTCCCAGCCCAGACTCTGATTGACAGACAATGAGAGGAGTCATCAAATACTGGTATCACATGTTTTGAAGTGCTTGTGGCTGCAGGTTGTTTCATACTGGCACGAGTGAATAGAGCCGCCAGATCAAAACATCAGCCAAAATTCTTCCCGTATTTATTGTTCAAGTGAAATTCAAACAGCACATCTTGTGTTTCTTCAACTCTTTAACCCTTTAGTGTGGGCAATAATAATAACAATAACAACAATAATGATAATAACAATACTACTACTACTATTAATAATAATAATAACAATGCTACTA
>JAZGTJ010002753.1:0-40003 GCA_036877575.1 Botia almorhae | reverse complement strand
CACTTAAATTCAAATACTTACAATTAAAATCCTAAAATTACACTTTAGACTTTGACTATTCTTTGACTATTGGATATATTCTACAACACAAGCCAGCTAATATTAACATTATGGCATAATAAACTAGAAAACATAAAACAGATACAGAATATAACAGTATTTCCATGCTGTGAGCCAGAATTATGCATTGCTGTGGCTACTGTACAGTCCAGTGCATACAATATCTTACTGTACATAATTAACCTTCACATGTTCTGAAGGGTCATGACTGGCCCCAGAGGTGTTTAATATAAAACAATGGGTTTGTAAGCGCGATGCAAGCAGGGAAACTTTCCCACACGACCGTGATCGATCTTGTGGACACGCGCGCACACACGCACACAGCTGAAGGATAGAGATGTCATCTCTGTCCGTGTTGCTTTTTCGCTTCTTCAGCAGAATTCCCAGACCAAAGCACTGCAGGATAAAAACGGAAGCTACTGTCACACGTAACCTTTGTTCAGTCCGCCCTCGCCACACATCCGAACCCATATATAAGAATCTCATGTAGAAAACCCTACAGCTGTACAGAGGATAAAGGTGCTTTCTCTGTATATTAAGGTATATCAATGTCAGACAGTGTAGATGTATATGCATATATGCGTGGGTACTACATCTACATCTGTACTGTCTGACATTGACATATCTTACATGTCAACAGAATGCAGTTGTTTATTGTCACTGATCAGACACAAGGAGATCAGTTTGCTGTGCTTCTAGAAGGCCACTGCAGTTACAATTGAATAATGTAGGAAATATAGAAACGTCGTTTGGGACATCTGACGGCATGTCCTATTGTTGATTGTTTTTCGGGATTAACTGTGACGTTTTTTTTGGAAAGAGTCTCGGGTTCTTCAAAGGCGCTATACAAACAAAACATTTAAAATCATGATGCGTGGGAAAACATTCAACAAAAGCTGTTCAGAATTTGTCAAATACTGTGTAATCTGCTTGTTTATACAAGTGAAAAAGAGGCGGTGCAAAATATTCAGTATATTATAAATGCAATTCTCTGATACTAATACCGATACTGTATACAGTAGACAAATGAATCATAGATGCATCCTGATGTTGTAGTTCAATTTGTAAACAGTCAAATGCTTTGTCATCTACACGTATTTGCCATCTAGATATATTTGAAAACAGTCTGTTTTGTTTCAAATGTACCTGTGAAACCAAACACCAGCACTGCAGACATGCACGTACGCTGCTAGCAGGAAATAAACACGGTGTGTTTTGCAAACGCTCTAAAAAATGTGTGGCCGCATAAAATGTAGCTTTAATGTAACCCATGCATTCAACAATACTCCCCTGACAGTGGAAAACATAGGCCCTGCTGTATACTAATAGGGTCAATGGAATATAACGCAGAGCGAAGGTGACAGGTGTGCGTTACCGTACAGTGTAGCCATACAAGTTGTCATTGAGCCGACGGCTTTTCTCTTTGGCGGCTGTGGGTTCTATGGTGTCAAGTGGTACCGGGGCAGCTGTTTAAATCCTCTGTTCAGGTTATGGTTACCTGTCTCCGTTAAACTCTCTGGAAAATAGAATACTGTAGATAAGAGGCTCAACTTTGACCTTTGACCTGCACCTTTGACTCCGGTGGGGGTGGACCCTCAGACAAGCAGAGGAATTTGAGGTATTCAAGGTCCTCTTTAGTCAAATATGGAATTTGGCATGTTGAACGTGTTTTAAATGATGTGCCGGGTTAAATCTGTGACATGCTTTCAATTACAAACGAAAATAACTCTGATGTCAGTTTGTGAAAACGAACAAAAATGTAACACTTTAAAGCTGCAATTTGTAACTTTGTTGCTTAAAAATGAACAAAAATCTGTTACCGAACCAGCACACGGCAGATAAGTTTTCAACACGATCTCCTTACCTTACTCCAATTTACAATGGTAAGCTTATAATAACGATTTATCATTTGAGCTGTCAGGTCCGATTTCCCAGGAAATGTCTGTCTGTAAACAGAAAAAGAAGATCCGGCTACTATATCACATGCCCGGGAAGTGCAGATGGTGCAGCGTTTGTAGCTTGTTCTTACAGCATTTGTTTAGGATTTAAACTTGTCATATAAATTAAGAAATGAACTCTGCATGGACCCTGAAATGTCATGTTTTAAACAGAGGTGGCTCTAGAGAGGCACACCTTACGGATTGCAACTTTAATATTATTAATATTAGTCATATTAATAATATTAGTAATATTAATATTAATGTTACATTTGGACAAGGCATCACATTGCAATAACATTATACAGTATAACATGAGATTAGTGAGATAAAATTGCTTAGTAACTTCTGTGCAGTTATAATCTAAAATACCATTAATATTTTCACCTAGAAACTTTTGGTAATATGTGACAAGATATTTGAAATGGTCTGTCTGTAGAATATAATGCACGTAAAGGGACTTTTGAAGCTGGAGTTTATTCATAGTACATGTACACAGTATTAAGACTCCCAATCACACACAACATAAATATGAACTTCACATTTCTATCACTGAGCCACTCAGAGTACCTCGCCTCATACACTTCTATTGTAACCATAAACACTCTTTCTGTTTGTTCTTACTAACTGACGGATTTTAATAATATTATTGTCTGTGGTAACTGAAGACGTGTGACACATACTGTCAACAGAGCTTCATTTAAAAATGGAACATTCCTAGACACCACTAAGGCTGTTTCCTGACTTGTGTCTGGGCTGTGTGTGTTTGTAACCAAGGATTTTTGCCTGCCTGCAGTTTCTTTGACTTCTGAATCTGCCAAAGCCTCCTTTGTTGAGAAATGACACTATTAATTCCATATGCTACGCAGCAGCGCGACTACATCTGCGCTGCTGTTTCACACTCTTGTACTACGATACTGAAGATGTGAATTAAAATGTGTGTGTGTGTGTGTGAGTTGTCACAGAAGTCCACAGGATACAGATGATGATAAAGTACAGATCTCAGCTCACAAGCACACTTGGCAGTAAACACACACACACACACACATAAAGGGCAGGAATACTTGTTCAGTTTGAATACATTATTAATGTTAGTTTAGGCACATTCAAGTTTGCAAGGAGAACTATAACAAATCTGTGTTTTCTAATGTATATTTTTAGCCTGTACTGTATAGGTTAATGCCTTAATTGATTTTTATGTTTAATTTGTGATCTTGAGAGGTGTTGTCACTGTAAATTGTTGTCGTACAATGTCATTTTTTTAAACAATTTCTAAACAATTCAGGTTTAAAATATCATGAGGATAAATAAAGTAAATAAACAACCATTTTCGTTTTTAAATGAACTGCTCTGACCTAAACATAAATCTCTCTGTTTGTTGCTTATTCATTGTCTTGTTGTTCAGTTTATATTACTTTAAATTGCTCTCATTGTTTCCTTACCTCACTGAGGTGCAACCCTACCTTCCATGCAGTAACAACTGTTTTGTTCTCTTTGTCTTTTACTGCAGATCAAGTGACAGTGTCTTGGGATTCAGTGATCTGCTGCAGAACAAGCTGGGATAAACCAGCAATCTTCCCTGAGCTTTTCGCACTTTGTAGGCTGACTGGCTGGCCTGTGCTTTCGGCTGCCCGGCAGTCATCCATCCTGGGTTAGGACCCGAGCTCAGCCCCAGGGAGGGGAGGGAGGCCATGGAGGTTCCACTAGTCAACTTTGACAACCTGGACGACATTGGAATCAACCTGGGAGACCCAAGCGATTCAGGATATCCGACCTCACCCACCTCAGACACCCCAGAAGCCAACCAGGGCGTGCATTCCCCTACACACTCACCCCAAAGAGGAAGACATCGAAGGCACACGCCAACCTCTCCACCTACACTCAGTAAGAAAGGAACATCAAGCTGCAACAGTCTGATTTCCAACAACTGGAAGGTCCTGATGAACAGCGAGGGACCAAATGAGGTTCTCCTTGGAAAAGTAGCTAAGGAGTGTTGTGAGGACTATTTTGGGGAAAAGGAGAAATTTGAAGAGGGTGAACAGAAAGTGGTCATCAACGTCTCAGGAATGATGTACGAGACTACGCTCAAAACTCTCAATCAGTTCCCAGATACCCTGCTTGGAGATCCCATGTTGCGGATTCATTATTTTGATCCCATGAGAAACGAGTATTTCTTCGATCGCAATCGTCCCAGCTTCGATGGGATCCTGTACTTCTACCAGTCCGGAGGTAAGATCCGAAGGCCAGCAAATGTGCCATTGGATGTTTTTACAGATGAGATCGTGTTCTATCGACTGGGGCATGAGGTTATGGAACAGTTCAGGGAGGACGAAGGTTTCATCAAAGATCCTGAACCTCAGCTACCAACCAGTGAGCTTCATCGTCAATTCTGGCTCCTCTTTGAGTACCCAGAGAGCTCCAGTGCTGCCAGGTCAGTGGCGTTAGTGTCTGTTTTTGTCATCACTATATCTATTTGTATCTTCTGCCTGGAGACGCTCCCGGAATTCCGTGACGAGCACGAATTTGTCCCTGCGATCGTCAACTTAACCCACGACGCCAACGGTACGCTTCTGTCCCCGACTGCTTCTCCTAAGTCCCACACCTCTGTCTTTACTGACCCCTTCTTTGTGATAGAGACTATCTGTATTATTTGGTTCTGCTTTGAGCTCGGAGTCCGTTTTGTGGTGTGCCCCAGCAAGAGCGAGTTTTTCGGTAATATCATGAATGTAATAGACATTGTCTCCATTATGCCCTACTTCATCACCGTCATAACAGAACTAATGGCCACCCATCAAGATGACCCTGCAGCCAATCAGAACATGTCTTTGGCCACCCTACGTGTCATAAGATTGGTGAGAGTCTTCAGAATCTTCAAGCTGTCCCGACATTCCAAGGGTCTCCAGATTCTCGGCCAAACGTTGAAGGCCAGCATGAGGGAGCTAGGCTTGCTCATTTTCTTCCTGTTTATTGGCGTCATCCTTTTCTCCAGTGCCATTTACTTTGCTGAGGTTGACGAACCGGATACACAGTTTGTGAGCATCCCAGAGGGATTCTGGTGGGCTGTGGTCACCATGACGACAGTTGGCTACGGTGACATGTGCCCGATCACGTTGGGGGGTAAAATGGTCGGGATCCTATGTGCCATCGCCGGCGTGCTGACCATCGCACTTCCTGTCCCCGTTATCGTCTCCAACTTCAATTACTTCTACCATCGCGAAACAGAGCAGGGGGAGAAACAGATGATGGATGCTGCTGCTGAAGCCGCAGCCAATCAGAAAAGTGTATCTGAGGAAAAGTTTGAAAGCAGTTACTCGCTGGACAAGAGCAACGGAAATTGGCAAACAGGGAAAAATGGCATTCCTTAAGGATTATCATATTTAGCATGATTAGCAATAATGAAACATTACAACGATGCACTTAGAAACTCTTTGTTTCCTTAATTATGATTTGACATAATTAAATAATAAAATGATTTGCTTCATTTTAAATATACATCTAATGCTATGCATATACCAACAGTACCTTTGCAGGAAGTGCTGTTTCACGGGGAAACCTCACACTGAAAGCTGTTTTAGCCAAAGGCTGCTAAAAACACTTCAGATAAATGACCGTACACCTCAGAAGCACTACGAAACGGAAGCAAAACAACAGGTACAAACATCCCTTTAAGGCTTAACGGTAATGCAAACTGAAATACACTGAACTGGAAAAAAATGTACTCATGTCATCATTTGTGAGGCAAACGGCTGCGTTTGACTGAGGTCAAAACAAGCATTTAATTAATGGCGATTAAGTGCCTGCGTTGCCGAGTCTCTCGTGGTAATGCCGAGGAATCATGAATCTGCACTCCGAGCATCCACCCAGCCCCACCTTCTGCTGATGTTGACATTCCTGTGGAGTTTTTGCACTCACATCACCTTTTGTCTCTGCTGCTTGTGAGAGAAAAAGCTTATGCCAAACTGCTGTCCATCTTTCAATGTCACCGAGTGACTCCTTACAGCCCTGCTAGCTGTCACACATGATCAGGCCTGTTTGGAACTTAACTACAGTATCTAACGCATGCGAGTATGTTTATATTTGGATGACCCACAATGCTTTGCGTCATCCCCTCAATGCCCCACATTTCCTCTCTGCTGTGTCTATTCTTACCAACATAACACAGAGAATGACAATGTACACACTAGAATTCTACAGTAAGATTTGACTAAAATACTGAAATCTTTGTATGGTGAGTGAGCAGAACTTTTTTTTTTAATTTCACACCTCCGCTTGGTCACTTCAGTCAAAACAACATGCAACACCATATATTGTCTCATATATTGACCGATAGGACAAACTAATCAAACGTGTGTATACGAAAGCATTGACGATAGAGATTATGACAGATTAAAGTTATAGACTGCATCCAGCAGGACACATAGCACTTATGTCATTAACGAAAAGGCTTTACCGGCCTAGATGCAGCCTTATTCATTATGCACACAAATAGGCGTGGCTGGAAAACGCACACAATGTTTTGTCGTTATGCATGAATTTACTTAAGTTAGCCACTGAGATCAACAAATAATAGTTTGTCGGTCAAACAGAGCACATAAGAAAAGCCTAAATGTGTCGTTTCTGTTGAGGGAGGCAACAGAAGAAAGATTATTTAGAAAGATTTCATATACAGTATCATTGTAATTATGCTGACCTGACAAGCCATTAAAAAGGAGAGCATGGTTGCACAGTGCACGTGTAATGAACCCAATTACCCATCAGCCATTGCAACACATGGAATATGTCATCAAATCCAGCCTAAAGATTTACTTGTTTGCAATATTAGCAATATTCCTTTAAACCTGAGCAACGTGATGCATTTAATCCTAGAAATAGACTAGGATAAACAAAAAAAGCATATCAACAATTTTTAAAATAAGTATCATAATTACACAAAAACATTTACAAACGTTTTCTTTTAGCAGGCATGCAAACGAGCACACATCATTCCCCGCCCATGACAGTGATTGGTGATTTGTTTTATTTTAATTTATGACACACTATCTGTCAAAAAAGGTCAGCTTCTCTCTCTGAAACTGTTTAAGAATATTTTTTAGTTATTTTTAATGATTTGTTCATGCCTGCGGTATTTAATTCCATTGCAGGAATTTCCGTTCCTGATTTATTTGCATAACACGTGTTGCACATTTGCATGTTTTTTGTAAAAAGCAAAGTTGAAAAAATATAGAGAATTATTCGTTTCGTTTCCAAAGCAAATTTTGATTGTAGCATTTCAGCACTGACAAAAGCAGAGCAATAAAGCACTTTTCAGGGAAGCTGGAACAAGTTTTCCAATAAGCTTGAATATGAATTATGCCAGCAGGTAACATTGCAATTTTCATGTATTATTGCGGAATAGATCTTAAAACGCTTTTTATCATGCTGCTGATATTGAAATTGTAAAAGATGAGAAACGCATGAAAACACTGATGTTTATGAATATGACACAATGATCATGCTTTGACTTGAAGTAGAACTCTAGTATTTAAAGTCGTCCTCCATTGCGTCAATGGAAACTTTTAAGAATATTCCCTTATGCATGTGTATTTTATATCAATGTATAGCGTAACATTGGTAGGAGAACATTCAAAGTCATTTTCAAAAAAATTCCTAAAAGTTTAATATTTATGTTGTACCATTACCCAAACCCACCGACAAATGTGATAATGCCAGTGTTAAGAGGTCATGATGATGTGCTATTACTGTATGCTATGTTTTGATCGTTCAAGCACTATATTTTATTCATGATATTCTGAGTGCCTTTAATTAAATGTATATATTCCATTTAATGGCTCCATCTTAATGTGTTTTTAAAATGGCCCAAAGAGAGCACTATATAATTATGTGGCATTGCATATAGAATACATATGGAATATTTAGATGGGTGTATATATAAAACAATACATTCAAATCAGACAGTGAGCGAACATGATTTGTTGGCAAGTTTTTCCAAAGACAAACAGATCCCACAATGAGAGCACATGAATCTTTCATTTCAGTGTGTTTGTGTATGTGTGCATGATGAAGTGTTTTGAATATGTACATGTACAGAGACACTGATGTCATCAGCCTGCACTGAATGACCAACTGAAATCCTAATTCAGCTTTGATCTATTGTTCACTATGTTTGTCACCCAGCAGTCTGTGTCTACACACCTTTGTGTTTCCACAAGCAGGTATTTGTTCTGATGATGCGTTTACCTGTTTTGTAAATAGATAAAAGCAAAGTTGAAAAATACAGAAAACATGGATTTGTTTCCAAGTGCATATTTTATTTTTGCTATTTACATCTTGATTTTGGAAGCGCTACTCCTGGTCAGGTATTTTCTATTTCTGTCTGGTTCTGGTTTTGAACATGTATATTTTCTCCCTAATCATATCTTATAAGGATCCAGCAGTTTTGTCCACCAAATACTTGCGGCAACCGTCCAATCCAGTTGAGTTGTGTTTCGCTTTGCATTGGCAGTGATATAAGATCATCTGTTTCAATGACATACACAACATGCGTAAATACAAAAAAATCTGTTAAAGCTGTTGTTTGCATATGAATACAAACTCACTCTTTTATTTTTCATTGCATTTAATCAGCTGTTATTCTTTAATGTTAGCTTTGTAATGGTTATTTTAAGGGATCATTGTATATTAAACAGCGCCAACCTTGTCTGGAGGTGAGAGTCCAGCTGAGACAATAAAATATTGAGTAGTGAGAGCAAAGTAACTGAATACTGAACTATACTGAATGCTGAACTATGTATATAGTGTGTAAAAGAATTCTGTTAGTTTTGTGGTTATGTAGGACGAATGGTTGGTATTATATGACTGTCATTTGAGTGGTGTCATTTCTGAAGTATGATATACCAATATTTGTTGGTCATAAAAATGTATATATTTTTTATTTTTAGAGATGTACGAACAGACATTTCACAAGCCAACTGATTACGATGTTTGAATAATAATATAGTATTTAAATGGTAAACTATTGTTTACTGCTAGTTTATTGTTTGGGCGACTGGTTAAACTAGAAAACAAACTGGTGAATAGAAAACTCATTCTTTAAAAAGCTGCTCTGGAACTATATGTATTGTACAAAACGCTATGCAAATAAAATTTGAATTGACGAAACACATCGCTGGACGGTTACACTGGTCACTCCACAGTCTCATCTAGGTTCGTAACGAGGTGTCCTTAATTTTATTCTGCTAGAACCTGACTAGAACCTGACACTGTGCTGATAACCCTCATTAGGACCAATTAGATAACTGGGGTAAGAAAAATCACTCAGAGGAGCCGGCAATCACCCTAATACCCTGGAGATACCCTCTTTCTCATATATACTTAACTGGTCAGGTGCACCATGAGGTCAAACAGGGTATAGAGAGAGACGTGCTTATAAACAATTAATGAACAGCCATTTTGTTCTAGTCTTGCACTGTTTAGACTGTTCAGATCTCTCCAGCTCTGCGGCTGGAAACACTTTACTAGCAAGTAAAGACTCGCTGAGGCTGATTACATCTACAACAGGCAGAAAGTGAAAGAAACTGACCCCATAAGCCGAGCGTGCTTCCATTTGTACTTTCACGCAATCCTGATTAGTGAGGTAACTTTAGTATGCAGACTAGATAATATGTAGAAGATTGGAGTTCTGATCAAAGAAATGTTACGCTTGGTAATTTTGGAATAAAGCAAAAAAATAAAGGATTTACTCTGAAAATGAAAGTTGATTTAAAGCCGGACTTTCGCCTCTCTATCGCCATCTCTGTTTAATATATAAAACTACAGGTACTTTCCTTTATGTATACTGAAGTCAGAAGCTCCAATTATAAATCATTATTATAAACATAGCATTGTGAATCGGGGTAAGTTAAAGAAACAGTTTTGAACACTGATCTGTTATGTACTTGCTCAATAACTGATTTTGTTTATTTTTAACCCAAAAAGCTACAGCTTGCACAAAACACCCTCACGTTCCAATTTTAAGCACTGTTTTTTTATTTTTAGGCTTTGCTGCCATGTCTCAGCCTGACCTACAGAATATTGCGAAAAGATGACAAATATCTTTGTATAGCTCAACTGGAGCATGTTGCTAACAACACCAAGGTTATCGGTTCAGTCCCTAGTGAACACACACACACACACAAAGGCTACATATAAAATACATGTCTTGAATGCACTTTGGATAATACAGTCTGCCAAATGCACAAACAAAAATACATGCAGTCAATCTTTCGCACATGCATTGATTTCTTGAGAATGTCTACTTTACTGGTTGACTGAATTGATTATATAATAATTTATTGTATGTAATCAGTCAATGTCACATCGCTCTTTGTTGCTCGTGACATTGCTGGTAGCTGTATGAGGGTGTATTTATCATTCTCAGTTTCACAGATTACGCTACACTGATGTGTGAGTGATTGTGTGTGTATGCCCTTGTATGGCAAGCTTAGTAATGTTTACTCTGTGTTTAGACAAGCATCTAACTTACCCTCTGATGTAGGAGAGATTTCCCTTGTCGCCTATGAAACATTTCTGAAGATCTGCGTATAAAGTCTTATTTCTAAAAGTTACCAAGGTACCAAAGGCAAACTGTTTTAAATATTAGTTATTAGTTAATTAGATACTACTTATTAGATATTATTTATTACATACTACTGTCAAACTATTAGAAATAATGATTAGATCTCCAGTAGGTACATTTTCTATCTGTATTTTTTACTGTATGTTAAGATATATGCTTTACTGTAGTAACATTGTTTTTCTATAAGCGCGTTTTTTCTATAGGAGCGCAACTGGCTTGTTTTTCTTCTCAAATTTTGTTTAATCTGCCTTACAAAATATCCTATTATTTCTATTATTATTATGGTTGTTGTTGTACATTTTGAGAGGTATATTCTGTTATAATATTACAGGTAGCTTATTATTACAAATGGCATGACACTTTATTCTTGCAATTCCACATAAAAGTGTTGCGAAAATGATGTAACATAAACTCCTGACACAGAAGCTGTCGGTCACTTAACCTCCTCTCAGTGAACCTGTAAAAGCAACTAATAAATGTTATCTCATCCCTTGAGGGATTTACCGATGCTTCACATCTGTCTATAATTCTCCATTTAACCCGGCTTTGTTACACCCTGTTCATTCATTATTTAGCTGATTTGTTTTGGTCTCACTCAATAATTGAAAATGGTCACAGGATGGTCTAATAACTGGAGTACAGCTCAGTTCAGGGTAAAATATAACTGCAACGTTATGAAAACAAAAGTTAGTTTGAATTAAGCAGCGTGCTGGAACTATAAAACAATTATAAACATTTTTCTGTATTAATAATAATAATTCTGTAAAAAATACAATATTAAGGACTAAATGAAATGCAAACTAAATGAAATTAAATGAAATGCAAAAAAGTGATTAAAACATGTGATATTTCTGCCAAACTACATTAGAAATGTGTGATGTTTGTAGTCTGTCAGACAAGGGGACAAGGGGCCCACCGATAAAATATTTGTCCCAGGGCCCATGAATTTTAACAGCCCCGCATTGAGCGACAAAATATGATTATAATCCTTCCATAACACTGGCATTAAAGCTGCAATTCATAACTTTTTGGGTTAAAAATGAACAAAAATCAGTTACTGAGCAAGTACATGACAGATCAGTGTTCAAAACAGTCCTCTTCCCTTAACATGATCAGCAACAGTAAGCTTATAATAATGATTTATAATAACAGCTGGCTTCAACAAACATAAAGTACATTAAATAACATGCAATGGTGCACTCATGCAGCACAAAACAGTAATAAATCAAAAACACTATATAATAGAAATTGACTTATAAAAAATCGGATTACTTTATAACAAAGGAGAAAAGTACACGTTTAGTAAGCGTTTGTATTCTTAGAAGCAACGTACAGAAACATTCGTCTCTGTCTGAGAACATGTGTGTGTGTTTGTGAAGGTTAGCATCTAGCCAGCTGTGCATTGTTAGCCATGAAGGAGATACTTTATCTTCTCTTCCTCTGTATTGTTATGTATTTCTCACCTAAAGGACAGACTGAAATAAATGTGTGTGTAAATGTGACTTATATGTGACATCAAACTTATCTTTACTCGCCAAAGTCAAAGGAACTTGTTTAAAGGCAGGGTAGGCGTTTTTCCAGAAACATTTTCTGTTATGCTGGCTGAAAGTCTCTTCGCATCCTGGTAAGAATCACAAGGTGGTCTAAATCTATTTCTGTATAAATATATCATCTGTGAGAGGCACAGGACCATAAAATGTTGGGCGGTCTGAATGCAATGACAGAATGTCCTACTTACCTGCCCATGTATGTGCATAACTCTGCACACCCTGCTGATGCCGACAATCTTCCATTCATGTGTATTGGAGGAGGCGTGGCTTTAAAAAGCGCTGTGAATGGAGAACGGGATCTTATGCATTCAAAGCTAGCTTGCTATTGCTAGCCTTTCCCAAATAGCCTACTCTGCCTTTAAGCAAGGTGATACTTGTTCTGGCAAAGCACTAATTGAGATTTTGGCTTAACTAAGTGGTCATGTGGCATACTGTTAGCCTGTAGGTGAAAAAAGTCATTAGGCATTAGTCATGAATTGAATTCATACCCATATCTAAAAGTGTCTGGGAGAACATGAGATAAGCAACTTCCTTATACAGAGTTTTGTGTTGAGCAAGGTGCGTTTCCTATAAATCGCACGTCTTTAAAGATAAACAGTGTCGTAACAACTGATCAGCAGTAAGGAGTCCCGCCCCTGAATATCATTTTGTGTATGTTGTAATCACAGTTTCAAAAACTGAGCAGGTTGTGAAAACATGGAGTATTCGCAGGACATATTCAGCGAAATCAAAACCCATTCAGACACCTGCCTTACAGTAAAGTGTGTCACGTGAATTCAAAGCAGTCACGCTCTGCCCCCACATTATATCCTGACCTCTAGTGGCCATAGTCTGGTATTGCTTATTGTTTAAGATGCTTAAAGGAACAATTTGCATGTTTATAAAGGATGCAAAATACAGTATATTAATAATAATAAAATCGTGAATACAGTGTATTTAACTCCTGTGCTGCATTACAAATCTTCTGATCCTCATTTAATGTCCTTTTTTGGTAGCCAGACACATTTGATAGCCAGTCAACAAAGAAAGGACAAAGCCAACAGACTGGTTTGACTGTTAAGGGAATTTCTCTCCCTGCAACAACATGTGTCGTGATGCACTGAAGTAAATACACAATTGGTGGCCAAATACGGTCTTGTCTAAGTTAAGGGGTTTGTAATTGATGTCTAACTAAACAGATGCAACTGAACATACATTTTTGGACGTGATTCTTTTCATAACCCATATTATGCTATTCTTCTTGGTCTTTTCTTGATTTAATTTTAATTATGTCTTATTCCAGCTTACATGGAGCGTTTTCTAAAAGTTCTCTCATAGTTATCAGAAAAAGTTCAGTGATGGAACGTTCTGAAAATGATAATAAACCTTCTTATAACCAAGCAATAACTTTAATACAACTTTAATACAGTTTTAAAGGTTTATAGAACGTTCAAAAAACATGTTAACGTTTTTGCTACTAATGAAAACGTTAAAGAAACGTGCTTACAACCTAAAATTGCTACCTCACAGGCCTGTGCAATAAGCTCTTTACAGGGTTACTAAAAATAAGTTGCTGGTAAGCACTTCAAACAGGAAAGTTCAGGAATTTTGAAATGCTCATAAATAGTTTCCACGAGTTACTGTACAAATCATCAGAGAAACAGTAAACGGCCTCTCTGAATGACGCAATCTCTGTGTCATTCTGAACCGGAAGCCTAAGACCTAAAATAATCCAAATAATTCAGTTAAATCAAGAGACATAATGAAATAAAAATATAACGATTAAAGCCTGACTAAAAGATAATCAAGACGTCTTGATAATATCTACTAATAGCATTCATACCATATTTAAGATTTAATACAGACGGCAATTGCAAAATTAGTTAATTGCAACATTAGGTTTAAATAGATTCTGTTCCTGTAGGTATAGATATTGGGCAGGCGTTCATTTTACATTCTTATTTCCCTATTTTCTACATCTACGTAAGATGTCGAAACCGTAAACATCACCTGACGCGTTTTCCCTAGACTACCTGGATGACATCATGTCTGCTGCTGATTGGTTGCTTTCCTCTTGGGGCGTCTTAAACATTTCCTACATATCTAAGCAACCTTAGGCTATTCGCAAACATATACTCTCGATCGCCATCGAGGACAACACGAATATCAAAGAGTGCAGGAAATAGTAAGACAACATCTACGGTTTATTTACACATTTCATTTCATTGCGGTAACTTACAGCCTATCGAGTATGACGTTGCGTTTGTGCTTCCGTCACTCGTAGGTGTCGAAGTGTCTCAAACTGCATTTAAATGCAGCACTTTGCATGTATTTTATTTGCTGTCATTAAATTGTCTATTTTGTAAAATTGTGTATTTTAGTACATGCAGTTGAGACATAAGAAATAAACAGTATAGATGTAAGGAAAAAACAAATGACAAAAAACACGGATATAATAAAATACAGATTGCATCTATTATAAAATGCATAGAATACATGGTATATATATATACATAATCATAATATATATCACACATCTATTTACATACAGTCCTAACAAACCAAAAGTGCTTAACAAATAGATAGCTAATAAACGTTTTCTAAATGTTCTGTCTAAAACATTCTTGCAGTAACGTTAGTAGGACCTTTTAACGGTATATGTCATGTATATCAAAAACGTTCATTCTTAAGTTAGTAGTGAAACGTTTAAAAACGTTACAAATTAAACAATGTTTGAATAACATTCCTATAACCAAGCAATAACGTTCCTAGAACATTCAAAATAACATTTCTTAAGTTTTGGTTACTTAATGAAAATACTAGCGAAGCTTTCCAACAACCTAAAATTGTTAGCTAATATTAATCTAATATTTGTTTTTGCAGTTAGAAAGTATGACGTCCATTTCAGACGAGCAGAATATACAGCCCAGCCCCCAGCTGCTGTTAGTAGGAGAAAAGGATAAGAAACGGCTTTTAGAAGTGTATGTCAAACGAAGTCTGAGCCTTAACGACGGTTCACAATGTCCTAGGAGACAGGAGCACAGGTTGAATAAATGGGTGACTATAGCAGAGAAGAAGAAAAGAGATCGCAAACATTCCAGTGATACGTCCCTCAACTGGACTTCACAGATTACTGTCATAGACGAGGATGTTGCACAGGAACCCTTCACTGAACCGGAATCAGACAAAAACGTTGAAACGTCGTCTGAGAAGAAATTCAAAAAGTGGAAAATTAAAAGCAGTCTGCGTCGCAATGAGGGTTCCGACGCCTCACAAAAGTCCAATAACAAAACAAAGAAATGGTTTCAACGAGATAAGGGCAAGGAAGATGACGGGCAAACCCATGAGGTTTCACCCCTCCAGACAAATACGGATACTGCTGGAGATGGTCGTACCAAGATGTCCAATAAATTTGAATCTTCTACAGAGGAACGGAAGAACAAGGAAAGCAAAAAGTCAAAGAAGCCTACAGTATGGAAAAGTTTCCTAAGCTGGTTTTCCAAAGGAAATCAGGAGAAGGAACAAGATCATCCAGCAGCTGAGGAATCACTTTCTTATTCAACACCCTCAACCCCCCAGATCTCATGTCTGACTCTACCGGAAACCCTGACAAAAAGTGACAGTCTACACCGCTCCAAAACTTTGAGAAAGAAACAGTCCCTCAGGAGATTATCAAAATGGAGGCGAAGTGGAGACATGACCACAGAAAAATGTATGTGTGTTATTAAATATTTAAAAATAACGGTTCTTGAAAGGTTCTTCACAAGTGATGCCACAGAAGAACATTTTTAGTTCCCCAAAGAATCATTCAGTCAGGTTCTTAAACAAATTGCCACATTTTTATAACCTAAATAACCTTACACTACAAGGAACCTTTTGTGAAACAGAACGTTTCTACAGAACAGAAGGTTCTTTATGGAACCATACAGCCAAAATGGTTCTTCTATGGCATCGTGAGTGTATGCACTTAATTTAATTATGTTTGTGTTTGTTTAAGGTTTTATATATATTTTGTGAAACAGAGATGTAATGAAGTTTTACTTTTCAGTTATCGAGATGGTGGAACCAACCAATTCTTACTATGAGAAAGTGTCGGAGGAACTGGAGAAAATTGTGCACGAAGTTAAAGACAGTCCAGTGGATGGGAATGCTGCTTTTCAATCGACAGGCCAGAACTGTGTGAAAAGTGAGTGTTTTTATAATAGACTCCAATTTGAATGATGCAAAGGAGGAGTCAGCGGGTTCAAAATCTGAAACCCGCAGGTAAACAGGGAATGCCACAAACTAGCCCAGTATTCAGCTAGTTGTGAAAAAGTTAGTATTACAAATACTTTCTGTACATGATTCGAAACCACAACAAGACAGCAAAGTTTCACTGGTTATTTAAAGGAATAATTCACTAAAACTATCATTCCAAATGGAATTACATATCTATTTGTGTGAAATATATTTAAGATATTTTAAGAGATTGGTCCCAGGAAATTGTGCATATTCATAACAACGTGTTTCGTGATCAATCTTGTAATAACATCACATACAAAGAGCATAAAAACTGCCTAAACATTTCCTAATGTTTCTGTCGTATTTCTGCAAACTTTAGCCCCAGAAGACTATGAGGATGTTAAGAAGAGGATCACAGAGCTGATTAAACAGGAAGGAGATGTAATAGACAAAAAGGTGGGTGTCTCTCATTTCTTCTGAAATCAATAAGCATCAAAAAGATGCTTTTAGTTTTACAGTTTCATGCATGTGTATTCAGAGCATGCAAAAGGAAAGTGTTTTTGAACGTGAAGTAAACAAGATCCACCCTTTTTATTTGAAATCTTTTATCATATTAGATTAATCAATCAGATTCCAAAATGCCTTCCCCTTTAATTTAAACCTAGTGTTAACTGTCTTGTAATTCAATACTTTAAGGTAATGAAAGTAAAGGAACCTGCAATTTTATGTTTCGAACAAAGATGGTGGTAGAGAGGTGAACGTTTCAGATTGCAACTTTAAAAATATTATACATAAAGTTTTCTTTCAACATTATTTCCAAGCTAATTCATAAACAACGGTGCTTCCTAATTCTGCTCCTGGGGAACCCTAGCATTGCACATTTTGGGTGTTTCCTTTTTAAAAACACTTGATTTAAATCATCAGCCCATTAGTAATAACTCCAAGACATGTACAAAGTATGTCAGTTAGGGAAGATCCAAAATCAGGAGAACTGGAATTCTGGAATTTAGGATCAGGACTGGGATGATGTAGTCTTTATAACAAAACATATTCTTTATGGGTGAGGATGCACATTAATATACATTATACAGCATGTATGTAGCACTTTTTACTTTATCACTACTAGAATGCTGTGTTGCCCAATCAGCATCCAGAATGACAACAATCCATTTTATAATTTACAATCTGACAGAGTCACTTAGGAACAAACATCTCATGCTTTCTCGTCTTCTGTTGCAGCTGAGAGAACAGAACATCGTCTTAGGCTCTTTTCTGGACGGCTTCTCCTATAGATCTTTCCAGCAAATGGCTGACCAGTATGTACAGAGAGAAGTTCCAGACAAGAAAACCCAACCACCCGTAGCTGCGCCCGAACTGGTAAAGTTCGCCTTTACTCTGGACTTCACAGCCAGAGTTGCTAATCTCCATCGGCAAGCCACTGGCCACATCATGGGCTTTGGGAACCAATATCTCCACGATCGTTTCACTCATATGAGTGAGAGCCATCCACATCTCACAGACAGTAAAACAGGTGGACAGAAAACACAGAACTTTGACCAAGACTTAAGCTTATAAAGCTTTTTTGGCATGACTTTGCTGTTTGGTACAACTTTGAAACTTATGTAAATTATGCTAAGTAACCTGCAATTTTATGTTTTTAACAGAGATGGCGGTAGAGAGGCAGAAGTTACGGATTACAGCTTTGAAAGTGTAGATTTTTAAAAAGATTGTTAAAGAGGTGAAAACTAGTATTTTTACTACACTGAATACCACAGAATATTGTGTAACTGATTTAAATAGTACATATATAACTAATTGGTGCATTCTAATGTTTGTCTGGTGTTTTGGAAGGGAACACTTTTTTTGAGAGAGTTTAAATCAGTGTCCTGCAGAGTTTAGCTCCAATCAGCTCCAGCGCACCTGCCTGGAAGTTTCTAGCGATCCTGAAGACCTTGATTAGCTGGGTCAGGTGTGTTTAATTAGGGTTAAAGCTAAACTCTGTAAGACACAGGCCCTCCAGGAGCTGAATGTGACACCCCTGGTTTAAATAAAAACTACCTTGTTCAGGAAATAGAGAATATTTTTGAATAACTGAAGGCACAAACAATCTTGTACGTGCACCCTTGACACGAAAACAACAAATCTTATTTTGTAATAAAATATTAATATAATGATATTATCAATATGTTGTAACTGTGTATGCGGGCATATGCAGAATGTTTACTTCATAAAATTTCTGAATAAATATTTTTTATAAAACATTGTGTACCACTGAATTTAATTTTACTTAAAGTCTTGTTTCATACCAGATAATGAGCATGTAAATTATTACATCATTTTATTATATGCTACATGGCATAATATTGTTTCTACTTTCATGTGAGCCCAGAGCCTGATTAGAGTTAACAATTCACTAGCATCATTTTAAATTAATCTTATTTTCAATGCTTTGTTTGAACAATCCTTCATGCTACTGTATAAGTCCAACTTAATCGCATTTTCATGTCTAAACAATTAAACTGTACAAACAAGATTCTTAGATCTGGGCACCTTTACTACTATATTCTTTAAATAACAAAGAAAATGTACCTTAATTAATTTACCCTTTAAAACACCACAAATTATAATAATGTTAACACTTGTCTTGGTAGGTTTGCAGTTGTGGCATACTCGTTACATTTTTGGGTGATGGATTAAACAGTGCTCTTAAAATGTTCAAAGCTTGGGATATATTTTTATAAGCTAACCCTGCTTTAAACTTCTCCACACCGTTATCCCTGATCTGTCAGGTACATTCCTTGGTCTTCATGATGCTGTTTGTTCACTAGTGTTCTCTAATAAAATACATTTAAGTTTGTGGTTGTAAGGTGACAAAGTGACAAATGTGAAAAAGTTCAAGGGGCATGAATACTTTTGCAAGGCACAATATGTTTTATGCAGTAAAAAGCAACATCATCACATTTTTTTATTTAATCCTCCTCTAGTACATCCATGTAAGAAATACAAGGAGATGAGAGATTGTCTCTCTCTATATTCATTTGCCTCTCTGAGTTCAGAAATAACCTTCTCTGAAAATCTAACTTGTTCTTTCGGAGCTGTAGATCTTCAGAGTGGCTGATCATCTCTACCTCTAAGCTGAGCTGAAGAGAGAAGGTTGAAAATGGTGGTTCGCTGTCTTTGATGTCATCTGGGCTTATTTCACCCCAATCAGAGAGCTGGAAGCAGGGGACAGATCCTCTAGAAAGCTGTGGTGTCTGGCTCTTGTGCTCTGACTGGTTGTTTGTGGTCAAAGTGGCAACACAGTGTGACAGAAAACGTGAGGCAAACGAGGAGAGAAGAAAAGAGAAGGAAGGAAAGACAGATAAAGGGTAAAACGCGAGAGGTTGCAGACGGGACCAGGGAGCGAGAAACAGAGCAAACGTGGAGACCAAAGGCTGAAATTGCAAAAGCAGGAATCTGAAAAAATTGAGGAATGAGATCTAAGGGCTGATAATAGTATTAAGATACTAAAATGGGATACATATTATGTATGAATAATATACATAATTATAAAAATGAAGAGTAAATCTGTAATCATTAATGAAAAAACTTTTACCTTTTAACCCTAAAAACTTTTGACTAGTTTTACCTGTTAGGCAAAAGTCGTCTCAGGCAAGTGAAGGCGAATCGCAGGTATACCATCATATCCTGTTTACAATCTCTGCCAGCACTGACAGCATGGTAGAAAATATGCTTCGCCCAGCATAAAAATCTGAATGGTGCCCATATACACATACAAACAACATTTGTGGAATGACAGCAATGGTTCTGACAATTTTTTGCTAATTTTATGCACACTAACTTATGAATATTGTTAAAAATCTGTAGCTGTAGAGTAAAAATCACACCTATAGATGAAGAAGATGATCATTGCAGTGGGTAAAGTGTAGGGCAGGAAGATGTATGATATGAGACGACATGGCAAGATGTTGTTGTGAAAAGTCCAGATGCCAAATTGTTCTGCTAGGTTACAAAGCAAAGCTGTAGAAAGAGAGAGAGAGAAACGTTTTTGAGTAAAAGACTATTTTGTGCAAAAAACTGTTCATAGTGTGTATGTAGTATCTATAGTGGCCCTCGGAAAGTATTTGGAAACCATATAAAAATATATTGTTTTTTTTAATCTTGTTGCATCAAATAAATATTGTTAGATAAAAATATCTAAAGTGGCCATCTACACAGAAACGCTTTTAAACTTGTTTCAAATGTCTTTTTTTGTCTGCAGTTTCTTTAAACTTGGTTCCAAGGTCAATTTTCGATCATGAGCAACATTTGCCCGGTATGATTATTTTAAACAGCAGGTGGGTTTATATTTGGATTTAATGAGGGTAAGGGTAATGCAGGGTTACCTCTTTGAATCCATTCTGGTAGACTGATATACAGCGACTGCTCTAGTGAGTTTAGATTCCATGGTAAGTCCTCGAAGCCATGATAAAACTCCTCTGGTAACTCTGAATCCTTATTTAAGCCTTTAAAGTGATCTCCATCACTTTCTCTACCGTCCTGTGTTTCATTCATCTTCAAATCCTTGTCCAGGTTTGGGTTTGGAAAGGACTGTGTCATTGCAGCTACCAAGTCATTCATAGAATTCAGAGTTCATAGAACCTGGATCACCGAATTCAATTCCAAGATTTAAAATCTTGCTTCACACCCAAATTAGGTTTATCCTCTTTAATACAACATGATTATTGTTGCATGTTTACTCGTTATTAACATGCAGTGTTAAAATACCAGTTTTACACTCAATTAAATGTCATTAGTGTTAATTCATCAGAAAACACACTCGTTTTGCAAATAAACTGGCAGCTGAGTTTGCTTAACTTTAAGAAATTTGACAAAACTTACATCACTCATCTTTTGTAACGTTATTATTCAGCTCCAGGACATGCGACATGCATCTGCTTCAGTCTGTCCACCCTGCTGCTTGCTGAGCAGTTAAGAGTCAAGGGTCTGCTTATTTTAGAGTCAGAGAGCGCCCAGCCAGCATGACTAGGCATTGCCACTGTTTTCTATTTTGCCACCTGGATCTAATTTGACACATCACCGCTTCAGACTAGTGATTGATGGCCGAAATAACACAATTGACTTTTCTCCAATGCATGCTCTGAGATTTCTGCTATTTTCATACCTTGCCCAAGCACCGTCTTATTTTAGAAAGGTCACTTTCCTCAAACAGCATTGATCTAGATGACAAATGATCAACAAGAGTTTAGAAAATATAATGCATTCTATATTTTACGCTGTTTATAGACTGAACCTGTTTTGTATTGCTGTTACAGCAAATATTGTGTTTTATTTGCTGTCTATCTCAACAAAGAAGCCTTTTCAGACATAATTTAAAGTACTAGACAAGATGTATTCAAGTTATTTGCAGTTGGTTTACAGATAAATGAGGCACAAGCCTTTAGAACAAATGTTTTCCTTTTTATTGTGTTTTTACAGGTAAACAAAGAAAGATTAATCAAAGAGGCCAAAGCCCATGTCTTCATCAGACTCCTCTGACTCTTCTTTCTTCTCTTCCTTTTTCTCTTCCGCTGAAAGGCAAAGCAAACATGCAAATGTGAGTTACACTTGATCACAAGCTTTCCAGGTAAGTTTAGACACTGGCCACGAAGTTTTAAAAGAATCCAAACAAAGTTCCAAACGAACGTTTAATGGGTGACAGAAAAGTGCATGTGATTTAGTTAATTTAATTTAGTCTAATATAGATTGTAAACAATGACACACTGAATTATTGTGGCCAAGCTAAAAACAGTTTCTTGTGACTGTGTCATCAATAACATCATTCTGTACATACTGTGTAAAATTAAACAATAATTTGACCTCAAATTCAATTAAAAAATCTCAGATTGTAACATAATGCTATTGTTTGGCTTTTACACAGTGTGTAAGTCATATGAACTACTTGTATGTGACATCCTGAGCTTACATTTGTTTTGTTGTTTAGAAAAAACACTAAATGTTCTCTTTTTGCATTTTACATAAGAAACGAACAGCATGAATGCGTTTTCATTTTTAAGAGGAACTATTTTTAAATCTTTGTGCTTGAACAAACGACCCACCTGCTGGTGCTTCCCCTGCAGGAGCGGCCCCACCGCCACCAGCAGCTGCGGCAGAAACCGCCACTGCGCCACCTGCTGGCACGGAGGCTAACTTAGAGAGGCCTGTAGAAGGAAAAAAGTAAAACTTCTAAACAACTCACAGCTCACATTTTAATATTATATACAACAAATTTACACAATCTTACCGGCATTCATGACTTCATTGATGTTCTTGCCATTTAGTTCACTGATGACCTAATTAGCAAGTAAAAACATGAGCAATATTGAGTCATTCGAAGAGTGCGTTACACATGTGTATGCGTGCTGCTGACTAAGAGCAATGAAACAAGGGCACCAGAGAGCTGATTGTGCCATAACGCCAGCACTACTTTAATTTGTTCCTTTCATGGAGAAAAATAGTTTAAAGAACTCAGAACAGTATCACTTTAAAGAACTCTAAAACTACTTCTTGCATTGAAGAGTTGTACTAGATAATCTACTTTAAAAAACATCCCTTTACAAACTCATATGACTTTCTTCTAAAGAACGTAAAAATACATTTTGAATATTGTGTCAACTTTTTGATTTTTGAACAGCGGAATTAAAAGGGTTTCAATTCTCATACATTTATTCATTTGACACATTTTATAGGAGTTCGTAACAGAATGATATTTATTAAATGACGACAATTTCCATAGTTAGTTGAACTATTTCTTCAACATTAATATTAAAAACACAGGACTCGCCTTATTCAGACGCTCATCGTCAGCCTCGATTCCGACACTGCCGAGGATGTTTTTGATGTCTTTAGCGGATGGGTTGTTGTTGCCACCCAGCACAGCCAACAGGTAAGCGGCCACGTAACGCATTCTAGAGGACAGATGACACACACATTACAGATTTATACATTTGTCTTTTTCTCTCCTGAATTTATAATAAAATGTGTCATTTTGGATCAAGTGCAAACCTCAAAATCCAATATTAAGATCTTAAAAAGTGGTTTGGAATCTTTCATTATACACCTTTATGTTCAAACTTACACAATACAAAAGAATACAGAATTGAATTGTAGTTCTGTGTAGATAATTGTATATTAAGATGGGTGCCTGCTTATGTACAACCTATTTTTGCAATCACGTGTTATGTTACACTGACAGCACGTATTTCAATATCTATCCATTTAAACTGTATCCATTTAAATTACTGTGTCGTAGACCCAAAAAATCAGATCTTATATGCAAATGAATCTGCCAGGTTACGAAGTATTCTAAGCGCGTTCAACATGCTTTTATGGAAATTGTACCTGTAACCAGAACAATCGCACGTTTACAACGTTGTTTATTAAAATTTAAAAGGACAGAAATTTTTATTATCCATTTTCAAAATTTTAAATCCTTTCCTAGATCTTGAAGACACAAAATGGAGCATAGCTATAGCATTACGTCGCTAGCTAGCGACAGCTCCGTAAACGTTCCTAAAAATGTACATGTAGTTACTTATCAGCAAGCAGTGATACTAAAATGACTCGTGTATATTAATGAAATGTTAACATAACAACAACGAGTGACATTTTAATGAAATTACATACTTTAAGTCTGCGAAAGACACGAAACGTTGGTCACGCTGCAATTTCCCGAAACGAGAGAGCGAACGGAAGAAAACAGTTGAAGAAAGAAGCAGTACGCGACAATCTGATTGGATGTGCGGAAGCTTCGTGTCAAAATAACGCGCGTTGATTGGATGCTAAGTTGACCGATTGCGCTGCTGGGCCATGAACACCAGTGTGTGCGCACGTGAAATAAAACGCCACCCAGTGTTAAAACCTTTTTCTAACAGCGTTCGCTTTCAGAAGCCATGATCTGGTTATAGTGAGAATTAATATTTATTTAATTGTATCAGTTGATAAAAAAGTTGTTTTGTAGAGATATGGATAGCAGGCTATGACTATTTTTGAATGTGCACACTTCTGCCATGAAATAATCACTTGCACGCATGACAAACAATCTATTAACAATACATGCGAGCATGCAACTGCTGTGCAACTTTTTGTTGCTATTGTTATGAATTCTATTCATCACATATTTACAAGGGAGTGAATATTTGCATTACCAACGAAATGCAATTGAAAAGAAATACATTCCCAGAGAAAACCACATGACAAGAGAACAGAAATAAATATACATGCTTTTTATTAACAGAAATATACAAGCTTTTTATTAACAGAAATAAAAGCTTAGAATGGCAAATCCTATGCATAAACCTGCATTAAACAGATTTCACAATTGAAAACATAATTAACAACCTTTTAGAAGAAGGCTGTTATAGCAGCAGACAGATAGATAAGACAGAGAACAAGATTCAGATCCAATAATCTTAAATAATCTAATATGTAATATTGAAGAGGGAATCAGATGGTGCTATAATGGGATTTTGAAATTCTAATACATTTCTACAGTTCTATTAACAGTTCATCTTTCTTTTGTGTCCAGCTGGTCACATACCAGATCTTTTACAGGAATTCTGCAAATAATACCAGAAGAATGCAAGCAACCTCATGAAGATCCAATCGATGCGGCAGAGCACTCTCTCTTTACATGTGTGTTGTTCCCATGGTACTGCGGCCTGAGTTTATCTCCTTTGTCTCATCACCATCACCTTCTGCCATTGTGGCTGATGTTCTTCAAAAGTATTTACAAATTGCCAGTTTGGAAAAACTTCTGGAAACAAGCGTTTTCAATGTATTCCTCAGTTGTTTATCCCTGAACATGTCTTATGAACTAAGCTAAAAGCAATTAAATTGACAGCACCTTAATTTGTTTTCAGCATCTGCCAAATGCATAAATGTAAACTTAGACACTTTTCTTTTTAGTTTTTAACACCCTGTATTAGTAACAGATGGTAAATGTGTGGAAACTGGTACAAGGTGGGCTTTCTTTAAAAACCATTTCATTCGATATTCTTTAAATTCAGGAAATGTATTATTTCTAAAATAATTCTGTACAAACAAACAATCACAATGCCAGTACTGACACTCACTACACAAAACATACTTAATCCCACCTTTAAAATCCTATGCGATATGAATATTTAAAACGTAATACCCAATACAATGTATTGCTCATAAAAACAACCAGTAAAAAAACACCACCACAGGGATCTGAATCAGATGTTATTTATTACTTTTATGCATTAAATGCACAGCATGTGACAGGCGATTTGCTTCACATGGGCTTCGCTGGGGGTCTGGGGGCAGCACCCTGCAGGAAAAGCAAGAGAAGTCAAAAACAACATAAAACTCAGAGTAACTAAATAATACAATGGCACAGCATCAAAAATACTGCTGTTTATCCATGTAGAAGTCACGGACAACACTAAAACCAATGTAAGCATTACTGCTGTGAAACAACTGCATTTTCACTCAGAAATCAAAGCGGTCTCATGTACTTACACTAGGCCTGAACCGGGGAGGTGGAGTCCGGTCCTTACGGGCTTCTCGTGATCTGTTTCTCACCACCTTACTGTGGATGGCGCAGCTGACACAGTAATGCAGCTTCACGTACAGCTTGGGTAATACGTATGCTACACACAAAAGAGCAGCAAAGTGTTTTAGTCTTGAGGAACCATGTGACTTAACACAAAGTTTTGTCTATTACAAAACTTTCTGTCATTTCAAAATATTACAAACCAACAATTTGAGTGGCAAAAAAATATCAGATTAAAAAGATACATGACATAGACGAAGTGTTTATAAATTCAATCCTCTATTGAGAACTGCATTAACATTTTCTTACTCTTCCCAAATTGTGGTACTGAGCATCTGAAAACAATGGCCTGGCGGTCACTTACAGTCAAACACACTGGCTTCTGAGATGTCTCTCACGGCAGCAGCCTCCACAATGTTCCTGATGACAAACTTTTTGATGGCTTTGTCCTTAGGAACGCAGCGGGCGCAGTTGGTACAGCGAATGGGCTGCACATGTCCACGACCCTTCTTCGCACGTCCGTTGTTCCTTCTTTTCTTAGTCTGCCAATCAAAACGACAGATAAAATGGAGACATATTTCATAATGCTTTAATTTTCGTTAATAGTCTTTTCATAAGATGCTTAATTATAAGTCACGTGTGTGACAATGGAAATTCATTTGTCTCCATCATATGAAATATCTTGGAATTCTTGGGTATTAACTATATGGTCTTGATCTTTAAACAGCTATTGGTTATAAATGCACTCATCGAACAATGAATGGAAGTAATAAAGACAAAGCAGCCTTAAATTCGATTCTATTCTAAATAAAAAGGGCCTTTTGCTTCGTATAACAAACACGAGGTCTCGCGCTGCTACATTAGCAGCCACACTGTTCTTCATTTACGTGTTCAACAGTCGGCGATGACAGCCCATATTTGATGAACTCGCATACTTTAACTATTTATGGTGGGCACACGTTTTTCTTAAATACATCAAGGGGATTTCATGCACATAAAGGCAGAAACAGCTCAACCGCTAAATTCTCAGACTCACCATCTTGAACGGGAAGCAGGAAAGAGGACCGGAAAAGGCAAACCGGAAGCAAAAAGCGTTCCTCCGCTACATACATAATAAAAGTTATTTTCTGCGGTCCATGCATAAATATAAACGTTTGATGGCGTTAGGTAATATACATGACTATATGATAACAGAGCTAATGACGAATACAGCTTGAATCTTATGTAATAATAACGTTGTAGACATATACTCTAACGTAGCAGTTCATGATAAAAGCTGAGATAATCAGCTCAATTTTTAATATTTAGCAACTTTTTATATCCAACTATATAAAATCAAATACTATGTTATCAGAATTTATACTCATTTTTAATATATTTTTTATACTCTTTTTTTTTCCGTTAATGCTGTTTTTTAACTCAAGAAATAATGTGTATATTGTAATATGCTGGAATAAGAATTTGGCATTACATAGTTGTTGTTTTTAAGTAGTATTATAATTTTTTTAACCTTTTTATCAACAGGCATTGCTGTGCTAGTATACCAATATCTTTCAGAGATGAATAGAGCAGAAATGCATCTCACACGCACATGCAAACACAAAGTTAACTGCGCTAACAAATATCATTTAGTTTGGTTTAGGAAGGCTGATGAGTCTATTGCGGCTGAAACACTGAACTGTAATAACTTTTAAACAAATAATAATTCTTTTCAAAATGAAATAACCTTTAAACAGATGATTTCCAATTTATATTACTTTAATTACTTTAATTCTAAAAATAACAAGTACATAAAATGTATTTAAAAGAGATACACAGAAAATTACAAAGTTTGTAACCTGAAAGGTTAGGATATAAAATCTTTGAGCATGATACATTGAGAATAAAGACCGGAAAATACAAACTCTTGCATCTTAATATCGTAACATACAAGAACAACTATTGGATAAGCACATATGCAGACAGATGAAGTGGTTTTGTTGACATTTTGTCAGTGCCTCACTGAATCACATAGCAAAGGGATAATGTTTTAGAGGAAATACAAGGGGTTGCACAAACAAAATATAACCTACGATCAACATGGTCCATAAAAATGGAGGATACAGAAAACCACACAGACGCATTCAGACATACAGGAACACAAGGAAAGCAATTAGACAGTGGCTTCCCCCATTTTACAATTACAAATATCATCACGAGAGATGACTGGCCATGACTCCTGTTCATATTACTAATCAACATCTTATGAATTTAGTGCCAGCAAATACAAACTTCACAGCCTATAATCCAGACAAGAATAGATTATTTCCTTGAACAATTTTATAAACTTATACCATAAACATCTGTGATAATAAAAGCACTAAATCAGAGCAGCACTTGAGTTTGGTCAATACAGTTGCTTAATCAAAACATTATTTGTGAATTTTTAGCCCATCTGATAAAAAAAGGAAAAACTTGAACCCTCAATGAATCGTAAAGTGCTCTTGGCAAAGTTTGCCCTTATGAACTGATGTGGGATCAGCTCCCTCTATTTAAATATAACTCGTAAAAACAGGCCGCGCTGACTACCAATCAGCAGCTACAGCAGGTCTAACAATGTCAAGAGCAGCCCAATCATGCTTTATAAAAATAAATGGTCCATCGTACTAACTTTGTGTGACAGCTTATTTAGTTTAAAAACAAATATCAACAAAAATCTGTGGGAAATATCAGAGCGGGTGGATTCACAATGTACTTTGATTAACTAGTGCAAATTTGACTAAACCGTGTGCTTGCTTCAGTGTTTTCCACAGACATTCAGACAGAGCCCTCTGCAGGCCACGCTTCTTTCAATTAACCTATTAAAACATTTTCATGCATTCCTCCAAAATTGTAACTGCCATTCATGCCTTCCCTACAATTTCCAGCTCACAATTTTGGTTGTCCGGTCTCCAAATTTTGTCTAATGGCAAAAAAAGCATTGATTCATTGATTTATACACAACCCTCTAAAATACTGGCTCTTTCTATATATATATATATTTAAAATGCTGAGGTAAAAGTTCTCCACCAATCAGGGAAGAGGAGGTTACACATGACAGATTCACGCTCATACAGCTCAACACACAGATAAAACGCACGTTAAAGTGTAAGTACAGAAAGACGATATCAAATTCTTCCGGCATCCAACAGTAAAGGTACAAAAAGCCTTGAGCAAAAAACAGGGAGGTTTTCATTTGTGAGCCACGCCATTTTGAGAAGACACTTTTGTGTGCTGTTGTTTTTTTCAACGATTCCCACAGCGATCTGAGTGAATCCTGAGGGTCGGGTTGTTAAGTGCAGCAAATATTCCTGCAGCATCGCTTGGGCTCAGCTCAACACCGCCTACGGCTTAAAAACTGTGAGGTCTCCCTGAGTTAGTCGCACTTCATCGCGTTAAGTCTGCTTATGTTTTTTTTTATAAAAAAATCCACAGGAAAAGGAAACGAAGAAAAATCTCACAAATATACAATTAGCTTTGGAGGTGCAGCATCTGAAAAGTTCCATGATAAAAAAGAAGCTACAGATAAGATGCTTTCTGATACGTCTCGTCTCTCCAAATACTCTTGCTGCCATAAAAGTGTGAATGAAACCTTGCACGGTTCAGAGATGAGCCAGAGGTGAGAAGGTTGTTATGGGCCTCGTTTATAAAACAAATGCAACGTTTGTAAACGCTGAATGGCAGCACTGTTGACATTTCAATCTGACAATGAAACCAATCTAAAACAGGTAATCTTATTATTTTAACCATATGGATTAGGAAACATGTCGTACTTTTTAAGTTAAGTTTTAATAGTACTTTGTGTGAATTTAGCCACATATCTACAAAAGGTTTCATAAAAGAGGCCCATTGTGTTTATAACCGATAACGCGTAATATATGCATATACTCCAGGATGGTAAGAGGGATTGTGGGTATGTGTATTAAAGTGTGTGCGTAGGTCACGGTCAGTGGTTCCTATTTTTAAACGCCTGTCAGTGTGAAGGTGTGTAGTGTTGTTCTCGCTGGTGCTTGTTCAAGTGTGCGTTGCACAAGGTGCTAAATGATCGCTGCCGTGTCCAAGACGTTTCTGTTGGGATCCAGCGTGGCGAAGAAGCGCACATCCCGGTCTTTGTCCATTCTCAGTTCAGACAGAGCCTCCTCAAGTTTATCAGAGTATGCACTGCCTGGGTCTCTGAAGTATGCTAAGATCAGGACATACGAATAAACAATGATCAGAACTAATGATTAAGCAGTTACACTTAAATCCTACACTAGCGCTGCTAGTAACGCTAGCTCAATTTCACACTTTACAGTAATAGTTAGCTAACAGAGGATCCAAATGAACAGGTCAATAATGTAACTAAAATGATTATCTATTTAAAAACTCTCACACGGTATAATAGCTCTTAAAAATGCATGCACAGTGTCATCTGTCTGTAATATGCACATTGCTCACGTTTTTCCAGTACGCTCTGTCGTAACGCCTTGGCCACGAGCACGCGTACATTAGGCACAGGATCCGCCGAGAGTTTCAGCAGACTGGGTAGAAGATGCTGCGCAAACTGGTCCATGGGCATACAGTTCTCTTCCACTATTGCCTGAACATAAACACAGGAAGGTTTGCCAAATATTTCAAAAGCAATTAACTTGTCAAATGTATTCCAGAGTATCTGAGGAGCTGAACGGTAGGTAAACTGTATTGATGTCCAGGAGCGGGTTTATGTACATGAAGCTAAAGTTTACCTGACAAATAAATGCAAATGCCTGGCGTCCGACCCATTTAGGACAATGGCAGAATTTCATAATGAGCTCATTGATGAAATTAAGAGCCAGGTCATGAGATCCACACGCATACAGCTTCTGCATGATCTCCACCACCTGCACACAGCAAAACCTTTATACAAGCTGTAATATAAGTCTCTAAGAATGTGTGAAGTTTTAGCTCAAAGTACCACGATCTAATAGCCCCTTTGGGTGAGAGAAGAAACACAGTTTTTGCGTGTATCTTTAAATACAAATGAGCTGCTGTGCCCCACCCCCTTCCCAGAGGGCTGTAACTTTACAGCTTGGGCATCATCAGATACATGTCAATGGTTGGATACTTGTGCAACAACAAAACAAATAAGGTTAGAAATAAACAGAGCAGCTGAAGGCAAAAAGCAAGCAAAAAACAACACAGCCAGTGTAAAGTTGCTGCCATTTTGGAAAGCAGGCTTAATGAGAAATGACTCGCCAGTTTGTAGGAGATCCACCGCACTTCAGACACTTTGTCAGAGCAGAGGTTAAGAGCGATCTGTCTGAGGTAGTCATAGACATCGTTGTGGCTGTACAACTCGATGATCAGGATAAGCTGTCTGGATGTACGGACAAAAACACATGTGAATACCAGAGGAGTGAGATCACACTGAAGAGCTTTGTGAGCAGAAGAACGCTTCGATTAAGAAGTGGAATGTTGAGCACGTACTCTGCTAGCTCGTAGCGGAACCTCCAGTTTCGGCTGTTGTCGGTCACCATGAACTCCTGTAGCTGGTACAGATATTCCCGGCGTTTCTCGGCATGAAGCAGCTGTGAAAGAGGTCACAGAAAGATCAAAGTATTAATCCCAGAGCAAATTCCATCTTTTGATATTGTAGATGGACAGTGTTAGGGTATATGAAGGACAGTTAAGATAAAAATAGATTAACTACTTTTACAAACAGGGAAACACTGTGTAGAGAAAACAGCTTTGGAATATTAATAAAAAAAGAGAGAAAAAAAATCAAGCTTTGTAACATTGCATTTGCATTGTCCTGGTTATCTCTAGTTCTATTTTTAAACAGATTCAGCTTCTCAACAGTCTATAAGCTTAAAATCTAGTTAAAAAAGGAATTCTCTGAAGATAGTGTGGCCATTTTATGGAATGTATAAATCACCATTTGTTTTGTACATCTGTACAACAATTAAGATCAGTAAGCACTGAAATATAACCCTTACCTTCAAAAAGTCATAAAGGTGTTTGAGGACCCCTATCCGCACCTCGTCTAGATCTTTGAGGAAGCCATTGAAAATTGGCACCAGATCAGCCGCGGTCAGCTGATCGCCCAGTATCACGGCCAGCTCATGGATGGAGAACGCCAGCGTCCGACGCACTTTCCACTGTCAACACATTCAACTTCAAGGTTAGAAGTTAAACACTGACCTGTTGTGTACTTGCTCAATAACTGACTTCTGTTTATTTTTGACCAAAAGAAAGTTACGGATTGCAGCTTTAACTGGGTTGTGATTAACATCCATTAAGCTTAAATGTATTGAAGTAGTACACTGTACATTTTAGATGCCCTCCAAGCTGTAAAACCAATAATTTCCAACAAATGTTGCGAGCAATGCCGATCACATGTCTGGGCAAATGTGATCTAGTTTTCGAGTATGAATGTGGGTCACAATCTAAACAGTTTCCTAATGGCCATCTAGAGGACTCTTCACCTGTACATCTGTAGCGAGCGTCTCATATGTGTCCTTCAGGCAGTGCCAGTTCTGTCTGCCCAACGTCAGGGCGACACCTGGCAAACTAAAAGCACAGTGTTTGGCAATCTCGGTGTCCACGGTCTGAGCTCGAGCTGGGTCTGTCATAGACAGATACTGGTCTAACAGCTGTTGGGGAATTACATTCTGAAACAAAAGGGGACATGAAGAATAAAGGTTGGAAGAGAGAGATGTGTGTATCAGTTTAATGACATATATTGTCTATACGGGAGCGATATGTTACCTGAACTTTAGACTTCTCTTCTTCTGAAGCTTTTGTGATGTCATAGTCTTTGTCTTCCTCCACATTTTCTATCAGGTCTGACTCCTGTATGCAAACACACATATAAAGATCTCTGTACTGCATAGCACTGCGCATTACATATATTAATTAGAAGAGGAGAACTTTGATACTGCACTCTGAACTGTTCCCTGGGCACATTGGTGGGCCCAGACGTCACTATAGCAACTGACATAATGGTAAATGTATTCGGGTGCAACTTTGGCCTTTAGCTCTTAAATCTGCTACTGGTTTACGCAATGCCACAAAACGGTCGATTAATTCAGAGCTTTCTTGGAATTTTAGCTTTCAAGCTAGTCAGAAACTGTAACTAATGACACTCATCCTTTAGTTAAGAAGTCACTTACCTCACTGCTGGGTTCAGACTCATCTTCCAGCACTGGTGAAGTAGAGGGCGAGTCTGAGATCTGTATGTCTGTCAGTGAGAGTTCACTCATGGTGCTAAGCTCATCAGATGTCGGAGATTCTGCAGAACTATTATTGTCCAACAAAGAGTCGTCTGCATCTTCGGTCTGACTCTCTAACTGAGCTGCTTTCAGCGCAGCGGACAGCACACTCACTTGAGCTGCGATGGATTAAAAACAACGTTAAATATAATTTAAAATTCAGGCCCACGGCTAATGTTGCATTCTGTGTGCTAATGCACTGCTCACCTTGAACATCAGGATCATCTATGTGAGGTTGAAGGCAATCCAGAACCTTCTGAATCTGAGAGCTGGTGGCCGGTCCTTGAGCATCCAAACTTGTTGGCTTTTCTTTCTCCTCACCTTCGGCCTCCCTCACAACGGCTTCTTCTTCTGCTACTTCCTCCATCACCACGTCTGGTTCCTCCTCATTCTTATCTCCCTGCAGTAGCCGGAGGTCTCGGGTGATGTCAGGCAGTGGGGATCTCCAGTAGTTGAAGGAGTTGTACATTGTGCAGTCATCCATCTGCTGGGTGGCGCGGTCTTCCTGGGGCTTGGAGGACAACTGACTGGTGGGATTCTGGTGGCCCTCTGGAGGTTTTGATGGTGGAGCTGTTTTTTCAGAGGTGGGTTGAAGCAGGTCTGAATGAGGCTGAATGGGACGCTCTGAGGAACCATAACTGGAGGCATTGGAGTTGTTGGAACTGCTGGTGGTCATCACTTGCTGGTGGCTATAAGGTAGCAGATGTTCATTTCATCCAGAATTTATTTTTTGATTCCCAAACCTCTTCAGTGGGAAGAAGTGGGCTGAATGTTATTTGGCTACGCAGGATTAACCACACAAATTTACCTTTCTGAGGAGCTTTTGGATATCTCGCAAAGTGTTCCGTCCTCACAGAAGTGCAGTCCTGTGATCGAAGGATTGGCGAATGTGGAAATAAAACGACCTAGAGACTGGAACGCAGCCTGTCGTACCTGTACAGTAATGAAGATCAACAGGTGCACTTAAAAATCATTGGCTCTCTGGCATCCTTCATTCTGATTGGTCAAGTGTGGTATTCTGCAATCAACACTTGTTGTATAGTGACCACTGAGCATTCGTCTATTGTACCTGGCAACCAATTTCCTATAATTTTACAATTTTAAGTTACTTTTCTTTTAAATCAATACAGCCTCTTTTCCTTACGCAACAGTAAAACAACTTAAATCAGCATTTTAATTGTATATTTATTTGATAAGCAGCTAAGTACAGTCATTATCACAAGATTACTACTTAAAAGAGATGCCTGATTATCTTGTGTGGGTTTATTTTGTTACTAGTAATGACTGAATAACTGCACATTAGTTATTTGTTTAGCTCCATTAAGTTATTAAATGGAGGTATAAAAAACATCTAGAGCTTCTGAGCGTCTGCGTGTTGAGTGATTGTGTTTCGTTTCCTTACCCAGCGTGACTGATCACTAATGAGGTTGATGAACAAAGGGGACAATTTAGTGCGTCGCACTTCTGGGGAAGTGCAATTTGAAACAACCATGAAGCACTCAGCACAGGCTTTCCTAATCCCCCACAAACTGTCTGAGCACAGGTCGAAAAATTTAGCCATCTGAATTAAGGAGAACAAAAACAGACGGAACAATTCATGTGAACAAATATCTTACATATTGATTTGATTTTACAAAGATCCCAGCGTAGACCAAACATACTTGGTATTTGAAGTTTTTAAGACTAAATAAATAGACAGACAAACAGATTTCAAGGGCCAAAATAAATTCTTTATCCGTTACTGCTAAAATGAACAGACAGCCACTCATGCGATCAAAGGCAGAAGCAGAGCTGTGGTTCTCACCAATAGTTTCTCTGTGGCTTCCTGGCCAACAGTAGCACAAAACTCGCCAAAGTTTGCTGCACAGACCTGGTGCATAGAAAAGAATTGTAATAGAGAGTTAAGACATTTACAATGAGGCCTCTGTTGTGTTGCAAACAGGGCGTGTTGCAACTTGTACACGTATGCTGCACAAGTGGATTAACATTCTAAGCAACATCTAATTCTGACACACATCCAACTTAGTTAAATGTATTGAATGCAAAGGCATTCGTATAATTTTAGCATAAACATCCAAACACCTTTTGAATAAGCAGCTGCTATTGTCCTAATGCAGTACACACTCATATTGGTCTGTAAAATTAACAACTCTGAAGCATGATATATCAATTCTACAGTACAGCAGTTACTGAAGCTTATTACAGTGAGTGTTCATTACAGCAGTGGATCTTAACCGTTTAGATTTCAAGGCCTCCCATTGTCCACAACAATATTTGAAGATGACCCACATTTTATCTAATCAAATATCCAAGGGGTTGGCCTAACTAAAGCGATGTATATTTGTTATAAAATAATCAAACACACATCAAGAAATATCTTAGTTTTTTAGTCATTGTAGCTTATTTTAATGCTTGTTTGTCTTTGTTTTGTCTTATTTTAAATAATTTTAAGTGATCTTGGGGTCACCTTGGAAGATTGTTAGGGCTCCTAGTGGGCCCTGGCCCACGGTTGAGAAACACTCAGATTATCTTGTTATGTGCTTTTATCATTTTATGATTTATTTTTATAATATTGCTGTATAAGATGAATTCATTTTTATTCCAGTTTAGTTTGTATTTTTAGCTAATAATTTAGTGCCTCAACTTAAATCTATTTTTATTGCAAACTTTTGTTTTTTTCAAATTTTCGTCTAAAGAAAACTGTATTTAATATATTTTATTTTATTTCAGTTAACAGAAATGTAATGGTTTTAGTAAACTATAATGAGCTATATCTATATGACTAATGACTAATATCCTTAAATATTTCAAAGACGGCAGACCATTACGCAAACATATTTTTAACAGCACGTCGACAAGCATCGGGAACCATTATGAACGCATGAAGATACCTTGCGGACTTGAAACAGTTTGGCGTCGCTGCACAGCTCACAGAATCTCAGCAACAGCAGGTGCTCCACCGTGTCTTTAGACAACATGCCCACCACCTTACACATGATCTGCAACACATTACCGATCATCAGCACAGAGTACACCAGTTCAATTTAGCACCCTACCAACAAACGCAGGCGGTATAAAGATAAGCCTTCCATCATGTTACAACAGGAAATATAACAAGCATCTTGGCTCCTGTCTTTTCCACCACAGCTTTTGAAAGCGCAGGGTCTACATATTTTCACAATAAGTTTGGTTACTTTCAGACGAAAGTTTCATGTGAAAGCGGCTTACCGCTACAGCCTCGATCTTGTAGTCATCGTCACTGCTGGGTTCCGTGAGCTCCAGTAGCACAGGGCAGACTCTTCTCTCCATGTCGACCTTACTCATCAGACCCTGTTCAAGCAGGACCAACAGAGCAGCCTGGCTCGTCTTTCGCACCTTATAGGAAAGAATATATTAGTCACGTCAAAAGATCAATTAATATTGTTTTCATGAATAACTATTATGGTTGCACATAGAGGAACTACCAATTTATAAAGAATGAGTTCACCAAAAAAAATGACAATTCTGTAAATAAGAGTAACATGAGGGCGAGAACAATCATTTTTGGGTACACACCAATCTAACATTTTTAGGTTGTATGAACGTGTCTTAACATTTGCATTAAGTAACAACAATAAAAATGGTATTTGAATGTTCTAAGAACGTTCCACATATTACTTTTTTAGACGTTGTAATGATGTTTTTGCTTGGTTTTAAGAATGTTATTCAAACATTAATTCTGTAACACTTAAAAAAGTTCTCTAGCATTACTGCAAGAACATTTTTAATAACGTTGAAAGAACGTTGAGAACGTTAGCCAACATTCTTAAAATGTTCCCCGTTAGCTGGGCTATCCCTTTAAAGTTTAACTTACCTGGTTATTAGGGTCTGTGAGATAACGGACCACGATAGGTACTAGGTACCGCGAGAAGGCTTCTGGGAAATTGGGGCGGTTTTCATGGAGGAACATGGCAATGTTTGGTACTTGTTCCATCAACTCTGCTCTCACTGTCGGTTCTATAATGTCACCACACACACACACACTGTAATACACATATTACCACCATACAGATACATGAAAAATACAGTCAGAAGTCTTGCACACCTCCATCCTCAGACATTCTGGCAACCGTTTCCATGACGCTGATGAAGTCATTTTCATTATCACTGAATTCCCGAAGCACGTCTAACAATCCACGTGCCACAATTTGCCTAAAAAAGACAAATTTAAAATATCACACACTCCATATTGAATCAGATGATCTGCCCTCTCAAAAGATATAACCACAAAACTATTTTTAAAACGACACTACATCTCGGAATACACAGAAGACAGTTTTTCCAGAATACATTAATAATACATAAGACTTCGAGAAACAACCTGAAACACAGTCCAAAAACCAAGTACACTTCTACAATAACAAGTTTGGCTCTCTTTACGTCTTTCTGGTCCAACAGTAAGAAACCAAGTCATATCAGGTTTGCTTTAAGCCCCTAAATTTTTAAATTATGCTCCACCACTGTGCCATTAAAAGTTATTCCCAAATTTTCTGTATCAAATCTCACTTATTTTCAAGAGATTCATGCATGACGGACATATACAGTCTCACACTGCTCCTAAGAAAACATTGCACATTGCATTATGGGGGGTAAAAGGCTAAGAACAGTCACACAAGTATAGTTGTGTCCGACTCAGAACCCCACATTTATGCCTCACCTGTTGAAGACATTTTCACTGAAAGCATATTTCTCCAGTCGGCCCAAAGGGGTGAGGTTATCCTGGCCCGCATCCAGAAACGCTGTTATTCGAATCCCATCGCACTCTGAACTGTAGTCATCGAATCCGACTGCAAGACAAATTTATAGTCATTTCATGACAATGGATAATTTAATGGCCAGTCTGTTAGCGCAGCCCCATGGCGGTATTAAACATGAGTCCTTTCAAATTCAAACCAGGAATCTCTCTAAAAGATGGAGTGATGTGAAGTAACCCTACACAATTATTTACAGGCCAATCCGTTTAAATAAAAACCATTCTGCTTTAACGGTCTCCAATCCAAATACATTTAAATCTAATAGCAGCAGAGTATAGGTCCAGGTGTAATGTTATTCCACTGGCTCTGAGATACAACAAGAACAGGGTTCCCATTTCATGTGGTTTGCTTCTGTCATCAAAGATCTAACTCATACACTTCAAGCATATAGTGTACCAGAGGCAGTCTCATGGAACAGATACACTAAGCTGAATATATACTGTATGTTACTTCTAAAGATCCTGGCGTGTTCTGTTAGATACTTACAGTCGTCCATATCATCATGGCCATCTTCATAATATAAAGACAGACCTGGGGAAACGGAAACAAAAACATAATATATAAATGATAATTGTGCCTTAGCATGCCGCTAACAGACATGAAGCTGGGCTGTCTCTCAAAACCAAATCCGCTAGCAACATTTTGAGCACAATTGGGAGAAACTAAACAAAAAACGAGCCTTTTATATCCAGCATTTGTGTTCTTGATAGGCAGTATACTAGGTTTTGACACCGTATTGTCATGTGTCGTTGTGTCGCTATGCATTTTATTAAAATGATGTCAACTAAGGTGACTACATCAAATAACCCACTTACTAAGCTGTAAAACAGCCTTTATACGCAAACCTTGCAGTGTTAAACATAATATAATATTTTTAAATCGTGTCCAGCCAACCAAACTTGTTAACCGGAATCGACCCCTTAGTCTGGGTGGCTAACAAACTGACAGCCTGTCCTGTCAACTCAACCATGCCATCTTTAACATTTTGGTTAGATTTAGAAAATAAATCACAGTACAGAGTGTGTACTTCAACACATCTAGTCTTGTTCATCCAAATTAGCTCTTCCTAACAACACTTTTCTAGTTACTGACGCTATGCCCTATTATGTTAGCTCTACTAACTCGCAACTAGTGTTAATCCGCCTAAAATACCACCACACTCATGACCTTTGTTCTGTAATACACCGCAGATGTAAAAAATGCGTTATAAATCTTTAAATTATACCGCGATAACAGAGCCGATAGGCTTTAAACCGCCTCGTAAAGCTTTAAATAAACGTATTATAAGCACGTTACCTGCCATCTTGATTTACAGCGAGGCTGTCACTCCACTTCCTCAAAGATTTCTTGCTCTTATTTAAATCCCTGCATCTGTACGAAGACTAAACATTAAAACCAAGAAGAAACTCGTCAAAACCAAACACTTTATCGCGTATATGATCAGCAAAGAACCGAATCGCCCAACCGAACTATCGGCGACCAAGAAATAAGACAATGTCGATCACGTGACTCGTCAGCCGGAGTTCAAGATGGCGACCGGCGAGCTCGTCGCAACTAATCGATCACTAATTTAACATCTAAATCTGTATTAAAATAATTGAAAGCGCTAGGGTTGTGTTACTACACTACGCTAGCTTATTATTTCGTGTTCAACGCTAAGCAGTGAATATCCGACACTACTGAGTGGATACATAGATTGTGTTGTTGTTTTTTAGCTTACGTCCAATAGAAATAGTTGTTGATCAGCTTGATGAAACTGCCTGGAATGTTTGGGAAGTTTTTATTAGTTTCGGGGTCAATATGTCGCTAAGAGAGCTGAAAGTATGCCTTCTTGGGGTAAGATTAAAGCTCACTTTTCATGACGTGACTTTGAGGCGGTGGATCGCATTTTTGTGCATATTTTATTGCCTGATCGCCCTGTTGATACGGTTTTTGCAAGTTATGACTTGCAAGAAAAGCGTGTGAGTGGTTTTACTTGTTGTGCAAGCTTTGATCACCGCTCAAGTATGACGGTAACGTTTGCGGTCTGGTGACGTAATTAAT
>JAZGTJ010002752.1:0-33670 GCA_036877575.1 Botia almorhae | reverse complement strand
GTCGAACTTAAAGTCTGTAATTAAGCCTCTGAGTTCTGACCCACTAGGTTTTCACGTCAGAGGGCTGAGACAGCCAGTGGAAAGCTGATCCCTGTGCACTGTGGGACTGAATGTGAAAGCATGATGAAGAGGGGCAGAGCCAGAGCACAGATGAGGAAACCAGATTGAGGAGAGATAATGATACACTAAAGAAGCCATACAAACATATACACACATATTCTGCACTGCTGAGCTCTGAACCTAACCAAAAGAATTCAAGAGAAACAACCTTCTCGTTGTATGAAAAAGAACTGTGTTCATTTTCATTCCAAATACACAAGAAGGATTTGTACAGGCAAACATCACAGAAAAGTAGAAAGAGTGAAAGTTACTGGAGAGGAATACTTCGAAATAGAAGAAAATTTGGGGGTGAGGGGGTGGGGGGGCCAAATTCGGAAAAAAGTTGCCATGACCTTGTTCTCAACTTTTGTAGATGTCGCTAGTATAAGCATTTAACATTATCCCTGTTAAATTTGTTGAGGGCAAGTCACAGTATAAGCTTTGCTGGATAACGTTTATACTCTCTTAATGTAACTTTATACAGGAAATGATGCCCATTTCATTTGTTTTCCATACTAAAAAAAGGGAAAGTGAGAGAGAAGTCTGTCTGGGCATTTTTCAGCCCTCTCGTCACAAACCACAAAGCAGCCCAAGAGGGCCACAGCATTACAGGAAGAAGAGGCGAGAACCATTCCTCTGCAAGAAACTCTGCATCATGCAACCTTTTGCTTGAAGGCTATTAAAACCAACTGGGTCAAAAAATTGAGACAAGAACCATCTGGTTGTGTTTCTGAGCGCATAGAGTATGAATCTGTCATGTGTCATCCAAAATTTACACACAACCAACTAGTCAGAAGGTCTTATATCACACTTCCTTAGTTGCTAAATTTGGCAGCGATAAGACGCTTTTAAACATGGAATTACAGTTAAAATGATTATGATGGATTTTCTGCATTAATTCAGTTTTAAGTAGCACCTGGACAAGCTCAGCACAGAGTTCATCTCAGCACAGAGTATGTGTAAAAGGTGCTTTAACTTAACTAAATCATAGCTAATATAATACATATCGACGATCCAAAAGTAATGAAAACGCCTCCACATCAGAGCCTAATTTGGGATTTGACATGAAAGGTCAGCGTTGTGAAGTCAAACCATGTGGTTGTTCTGAAAGGCAAGATTGTGTCTAAAAACGCAGACTATCTGTCTGGAAAGCATCTATATTCATGTTTTATGATTACTGATTTGATGCAGGTGGCAAGCTGTGCCTATGATGTTTCTTGGCACCGTCAGATATTTGGCCTCTGATGGAGCATTATTGGTCTGGACTGACAAATGAAAGGTAAGGTCTGGCCAAGTATGATGTAGTCAGGGCACGACAGAGGAAGGTGGAATGAGTCAAAAAATCCACAGGACAAAGGCATGAAACCTGAAACGTTTTGGTTGAGACTGGTCAGGGAGTTTTTGCTAGAGGATTGTGTGTTTATACTCACATGATCTCCTGGCTGAGGCCTCATAAGTGAAACTTGGTCATATCCACGACGGAAAAGAGCCAGGATCGCATCAAGTTTACCCTGGACATTAAAAAAGACCACTCACTAAAACAACACAATACACTCAATAAATCTCCAAAACAATGCTTTAAACACACATTAAACATGAACAAGAGATGGTAATAAAACTGACAAAACATCTTTACCCTAATGGGAGAATACCACTTCCTGTTCTGAACTTGCTTCCTGCTTTCTGGTTTTTTAGGCTTGGGTTCAAATGGTTCAAACTCTTGCTCAGGCATCTTTATCACAGCGTTCTTTGGTTTTTCCAGCTTAGCTCCTTCCTCAGTAGATCCTTTTCCTCCCCAGCGAACCTGGAGCATATGACAAAAACATGAAGTATTCTTTTCTGGGAAAAGCTCAAAACAGACCTCTAGGAATCAGAATCACATCCTAGAGCCAAACGCATGTTTTTCATTTCTTCCTCCACCAGATGTTTTGATATCTGACTTCTAGGTTTGCTCTAAAAGTTTGAAATGACAGTGTTTAAAATTTGGAAGAATGATAGTTAGGATAGCTGCCTTGTATCTTCCCTCGCGTCTGCAAATCTACATTCCCTCCGTAAGTCTGCGGTCACTGATCTTGGTGGAATGACCTTCCAAACTACATCACAACAGCTGAATCCCTTTTTACTTTTGAAGAAATTCCTGAAGATACTGACTTAAATATGTTTGTGTGCATTTATACTTTGTTTTAAACAGCTTTGACTTGTTAAGGCAAAGGTACAATAAAATCTGTATATCAAAGGCATTTGGAAAATGATTGATGAAATAAAAAGTTTCTGAATAATTTGACCTTTCAAACAAACAGAATAAAATTGGTTTAATAAAAACAAACCCCTGGGGCTTTAAATTGTTTACAGTTTAAAGCTCGCACATTTTTAACCCACTTTGTATTGTTACATGTTGTTACAATTGTTACAATACAGACATTGAAAGAATACAAATTGAGTTTAACAAAGGCAAACTTACACATTAAAGAAAAGGCTATTTACTATTTACTACTATTCCTAGTTACTCTAATTATTATTGAGTAGGGTGTACAAAGTCTCATGACTGTGTCTTTCACAGTTCATGGCATTCATTAGGTAATAAGACTGTCCTGTCTAAGCAATTCTTCTTTTGTTTTAGAGAAGAAACACCCACCTCCATTCGTTTAATTCCTCCAACTCCTCGACCACCATAGTACGATGCATCTACTGTGGGCCATTTCTTCTTTGGCATTCCATCTTCATCGTCTGACTCCTGAAGAGCAAAAACATGTTACACAGTCTGATGAAGCACAAAAGATATGAAACATCTGCTGCCAGGAGTAAACTGCTAATGCAACTTTAGCTGCATTTTTGACATGTTGATGTTGTTATACTGAGACATCTTATGGTTTTCATTAAGATCTCTTCATGAATCTCTCACTTCAGTTTCTTGTAACTCTTCATGAATTCAGTTTCTTGTAACTTTGTGGCTTAGTTGTTGACATGGAAATTATTACTGAATTCAGTGTAAGTTTAAACTACTCAAACAAACAGGAGACTCATGTTCTGAGATTATCATTATCTGTGGGTGTCAAAATGTGTTGAAATTCATTATCTGTGTAACTAGATCCTGAGGCCTACGATTAAAGTTTTCTTTAAAGAATAAAGGCAAGTGCATTTTTACAAGTACATACACATTGTAACTCCCTGTTTATTAATGCTATTCATTACATCATGAACCCGAATCAAGTAAACATTGGGGTCCTTTGATCTGATTACCTGTAGTTCGATTACATTTAAAACCAGGCTGGTTTGTGCTAGCAATTGTGCAAAGCCAATATGTTAGCAAAATACAAGCATTCAAAACACAACATATGCTGGTGCTCAATTAAAAACACTAAGCTTTTAAGAATGCTTTGGTATTATGGCACGGAATACTGTATTCATTTCTGGCCGGTGATGAGACGGTAAACGGTAAATGGAAAAGGTGAGAGGAATTCTGTTTCAGGCCATTAAACTTTAGCGACAACCCTACATCTGTGAAAGGTTATTGTCTAGTGTAGCTTCCGTTACTCACTGGCTCTGGTGGTGGAGGTGGAGGAGGTTCTCTGATCACCTGTGGAAAAGAACATGATGTGTTAAATTCAGTGTGTGAAATATTTAGGCATATGCCAAAGCAGCAAGCCCCAAGAAGCTGTGGTTTACAATTAATTTAGGACAGCTAAAAGGCATTGTTAGGCTTGGCATAGATCATTACAAAAATTTAATGATATTGATCAAATGTTTTATTCTTTAACCAAGCAATGTGGTTCTTCAAAAGCAGCAACACACAGACACAGTGGTAGCAGTAATACTGGTAAAACAAGGTCACAGTAAGTTTATAGAGTCATTAATTTACCAAGGCTTCGAACGTGGTTCAACCAATCACAATCAAACACCGGAACTTCCCATTTTATAAAGTATGTTATATAACCAAAACCAAAGTAACATTATATGCATTATATAGAATAGGAAGCTAAATCTTAACCACAGAGTTTATTTAACAGAAATCAAGTTCTCTGGTTATACTGTGTGTGCTCATTTAAGATTAGCTGACCAATTTTCCACCTTAAATCACTCCACTTTAGTCTTTACCACAAATCCATAGACCTTGGCGCAAAGATCAGCACAATACTGGAAGATTTGCTATAAGAACACATGAAAGTTTTTCAATGGCAGGTCATTCAAATGATAAACGGGGCAAACACTTACCACAGTGCAGCAAAGCGGCCAGAACCACCACATGAACAGCAGAGCCAATAACAGAAACAACACCAGTAGGGTGATCAAGAGAATAGTACCATCAAACTGTAAGAACAATGAAAAGAAATAGAAAAGAGAGTGAATAGATGGAAACAGAGACATCATTACAAAAAGTGGCATGGTAATACCACTGTAATCATTGAAGTAGGTACCATATGCCATGTGCAATACCAGTCACAATTTGGACACACTAGATTTATAATGATTTTTCATGTTTCTTAGAAACATGTTGCTGGAGAGGCTTATGCGTTAATGAGGTTTTTGTACAAATAAATACATGCGCATAAAGGGTGACTCTTTGGAACAAAAATATAAGCCGGTTTAACTTTATTTTGGTTGGTACATAAATCTATTGCTTCCATGCTTTCAAAGTGAGCAGGTGTGTCCAGACTATTTACAGGTAGCTGAGTAATATTACCACCTGATGCTTTTTTCATTACATTCACATTCCTCTACTTTATGTGATACTTTTATGTCTTATTTTAATAATAAAATCAAAATTATTCATATAAACTTGACCACTCACAACAACGGGGCATGTAGTACATGCTTTTCAGGCTGACTCTGTCTACTCCTGTCTACCTTCCTTGTTCCTTCCTTGAAAATTATACATTCTTCCATTAATACTGTTATTATTCCTGCCTTAAAGTAAGTCATAACTCCCATGCTTAAGAAACCTGGCATGGATCATAATAACCCAGAAAAATGTTGACCCATTTTCTGCAATTTTTTTTTTCACTGACGACACCAAACTCTATGTATTCAAAGCCTAATTCAATCTTAATACCTTCTTTTTACATGTTATTTTCTTAGGGTTAACAATGAGAGGAAAAATTCTATTATGAGGCACTGAATCAAAATTACAAAATTGTGAAAGTTTTACACTGACTATTGACAAATTTGGTTTAAGAGTTTAAGAGTCTGGGTGTCATCCTTGACAGCACTTTATCTTTTGAGGCACATATTATCATTACACAAACACTGTTGACTTTACTGGCTTCCAGTTAAATATCGGACTCAATTTAAGATTTAACTTTTCACTTATAAGTTTCTTTATAATCTAGCACCTTCATATTTGTGTGAATTTCTTTTGACCTACCTACCTGATCTCTCAGGTCTTCTGTTTCCAAGACTCATATCATCTGTTTGACTACCATGATATGTTGACTATTTAGCTGTACTGCTCTGAGTCTTTGGAAAACCTTACTTCAAGACATGTGTGATAATGCTAGTCTTTCCATTTTTAAATCACACCTTAAAACTTTTATAATAAATCGCATCTTATTATTTGTAAGGTGTCCTTGAGCGTCTTGAAAAACGCCCATAAATGAAATAAAATGAAATAACAACAACAATAATTATCATTATAGCTAAATTACATGTCAGTTATCTTTTATACAGTAGATATACGAAAACTGTATGGTAATTGGTCAGCACAATTGTGAAATATCATGGAATATTGTATTGTAGGTACTTACAACAGTACTACAAAAACCCTAAATTATATATTAATTCCTAAACAAAGTAATCTTACAGATAAAAATATTTCCTAATAATTAAAAGAGTTAGGGCACACTTTATTTTTAAAATGTCTAGAGAGGACAAGACTTATAAAAAGTTATTTTGTGGGGGTGTGCAATAAGCCTGCTCAGTCAAAATCAGAGACGGGGATTTTGAGGCATTTGGCTGGGGACAAGCTAAGCCCCTGTGGTTTGGCCCTTGATGTATGTGTGTGTTGCTATGAGGCATGGAGTGTGAACATGGTGTGAGAGCAGAAATAAGGGTAATGCGGAAACGAGACTTGGTTTAAGACCATCCATAACGCTGACACACAAATTGTGTGTAACTTTGCAATGATTTTTAATAAAATAACGAGACAATTAAATAAATGTTATATAAGTATATAAACGATAAACATACAAATTAAATGTGACACTCAAAAACATTCACCTGTCTGCTGATGTCATTACTTGGATGTGGTGATGTGTTTTGGGTGTGTTTGTTGTCAGACTTACACACTCTGTTGTGGTTATATGCACAGAGCTGGTGATAAATGACAGACCCTCATTCATGCTGACTTGCAGGTACACCACCCTGAAGTGCAAAAGACCAAACATAAATTTCCATATCCATGATTATCACTTTAAAAGCCAGCAAGCTTTTTAAACATTACACAGCAAAGAGTGAAAAATATGAAAAAAGATTTACATAGTATTAGACGTGCCAAACAAAACGTACATTTTTTGTTACAGTTTTAAAATAGTATAAAAAAATACAGTTTTTTTAAATAGAAGGGTTTGTAGCTCTTTTGTTACATGGAAAACTTTAAGACCATAATTAGCACCCTCGCAGAGCCTGGCGGGGTGCTGGTTAACTTTTGTTAAAGTCAGCTGTCTGGTGTCCCAAACATTTGATAAAAACAGTGTTCCAAATTTTTCAACATTCCCCCTGAGGTTTGTATCTTTACCGAACAGGGTCAGAAATGAAACAGAGGCCAAATTTGCTCTTTTGATAGATAAGCTCATTCTTCTCTAATGAAGAGTATTTGCTTTAGCTTAGGTCCGCATTCCTGTGTGCAAAACAATGTGAATGGCTTTTGCCAGTACAGTAATGATTGGGAGATACTCAGCCAAGTCTACATGTTTGTATATGTATCTGACTAAGTAAGAGATAATGTACAGTCAGTCGGTCATTATCATATAAGAAACACCAGAAGCAAAGAGTAAGCAACTTTAAGTGGTTTACTTTGTGATAATGACCAGCTGACTTTACATTATCTTGGTTATTACATGGGTACTTACCAACTACATAAAAACATAAATGCACATTAAATGTTAACATGAGGGCAAAAAGAATATAAAGCTCTATCTGTCATAGTGGGTGAAATTCAAAATATATAAAAGTGAGTCAAATATCCAACAGAATTTGGGTCTATTTGGGTCTGCACCAAAATCACTACCCTGAAATCATCCTGAAATATTTAATTATGAAGAAAATTGTACATGACAAACTGTGTCAGAAAAGTTCAAGCTGTTTGAGGGAATGCTATTCCTAAAAAAACATTGCTGAGAGGAAGTGTTATACATTTGACATCTGTAAAACCAGCCAGATGAAAGAGAAGGCAGAGGCGCTTGACTACTTTGATCAAAGGAAAGAAAAGAGGAGGGGTTCGACTATATGACAGAAAAGGATGGGCTGACCATTTAATGCAGGATGCAGTGAGAAAACATGTGGGAAAAGTGGTGACTTGGCTTAAAAATAATTACTACATTTAAACTTTCTAAGAGAATGACTAAAATGACAGTTAAAACAAAACAACTATTACATTTAAAAGGATTTTTGACACAACACCAAGCCCTTGCCGATGGTAAATTATGCATTTTCCTGATGCCAGAGAAGAAGCTTTTTACATTCCACAGACTCTAGAGAACTTGTGAAGAACTTTTAGTTATTAGTTGACATGTCCTTCCAGTGTTAATAGAAATAATGTTAAATAAATTTGTCTTGCTGTTCTTGATGAAGTGACTCGATACTGAGACTCAGTTCTCCAGGCAAACCCCCAGACTCCAGAATTTGATAAAACGAGTAAATTAGAACAGAGGAGTTGGGGTTGAGGAGGGAGACCAGAAGAATCATCACTATAGGTATATGTCTGGCTACTTTCTTACTTATTTGATGATTTACAGGACAGAATGACCATGCTTCTCATTAAGCTTAGAACTCTAGAATATTTATATAGAAAACCTATGAACAGGTGCTTCAAAGAAGCCAGAAATCAATACATGTACCTGAAGAACCTATATACACAAAAAATGGCTCTTGATAAAAAGGGTTCTGAACCTACAGTACAGTGGTGCAAAGAACCATATTGAGGAATCAATATTTTTAAGATTGTTGAATGGAATGCAGAAGTTTTTGCAGAAGTTTTTGCAGAACTCATGGCGTGGGAGGAAAATATTGAACTTCTATGATCTGGGGGAGTAAATGGACAGAAGGAAATAAAAGATGAGGCACAAAGAAAAACAGAGGGTGTGGGTTGGATAATGATATCATCTAAATCTCAGGCACTAATTCTGTGGATCAGAAAGCAAAAACTATTACAGAAAGGACACAAACTTGAATAAATCAGATACCATGCAGTTCTGGGAAATACTGACCCAAGAGGATGACCTCACAAGTTAAACAGCAATTTGGGCAGGAAGTGGAATGTGACCTCTGACAGAGATCATAAACATGGCCTAATGCATGGCAGACCTATCTGTCCACCATCATGAAAAACACACTTACTTTCCAACTTCATCTATAACAGGCGCTGGGCAGAGCAAGAAAGTGTCTTCCACAGTTGCTGGCTTCTCATCTGTTAACGGAAGAATAAAATGTTCAGTAAAAAAGTTCAGTGAACCAAATCAACCAAGATCCTTTAGCTGTAAATGTAGATTTATTGTTGTATGTTATTTTCCTAATGAGAAAGGATTCAAGCTCTTCGTGGGAATATCTCAAAAATCATAAAACAAACTTACTGCGTGTGACTGTGTCGTTGATTTTGAAGCTGCACAGGACCTGGTCTATGTTTCTGGCATGTCGAAAACCATTACCTCTCACCACCACTTGAAATGACTCTGAAACACACATGCCCACAGTTTTCGCTCAAAAGAATGATGATAAATCTCCACAAATTACATCTCATTATGTCATTTCTCTACTAAAATATCAACTTCTCTGTTCTTTCAGCACATTGGTCAGTGTCTTCCTGTTGAAATAATCAGAAGTCAAGTAACGTGGGGTTATATAAAACCGCAACTATTTTGACCTCTTGAGTAAATCCGTTTGACAGACTGTCATGTTCAACACTAAAAAACTTTTTTAGATTACTTTATGAAAACTTGCTTATTTAATTATATGTGCAGTATTATTACTGACATTTGCTGTGATGAACGAACCGAGTGTCCTCAAGTCTTACAGCAGACAATAACACAACCAAAAATAAATACGTTCCCTGACAGACAGGCTTATAAATGAAAATCATATTTCCAACAGCAGAACCCTATGAGGTCTTATTTCCTAAACACATTAGTGAATGAAAAGCAAGGACATTACTTGTTTACATATTATTCTTTATTTCATACCTCCTGCACATACACTGGATGGTTCAGCTGCCAGGATCTCGATACAAGATTTTTTGATGATCTAAAAGAGAAAATGTTCCATTCAAATGCGTATTTTAAGAAATTTTAATGTAATGAATTGAATATGCAATGTCTGTTTATATCTGTTTATAAGAGCTGTTTTTAATTAATCTTCCACACAGCCAGTAGCAGAAAGGTTTAGTTTACCGAGTCAATCATTCCTCTCAGGGCCTGGAAACCTCCCAGGACAGGAAACACATGTTTACTGGTGTCTGCTATGGTAGCCAGCTAAAGCAGGACAAACACACACGTTTATTACTAAGCTTTCACTGGCTGGCCTGAGTTGTTTTGACCATAAAAACGTACTTGGTTTTTGATTTACATTCGCTAATAACAACATACTTGAAAGTTTTGGAAGCACAACCAACACAGTATATTACACTGACATATTAACTGATGCTTAATCAAATAAGATGGCAAAGACTCATCATCATCACCTGTGTCTCATTGAAGTCTTTAACTCCCACACAATACACGATTGCCCCCAACGTCCGAGCTCGTGCTGCCTAGTTAGATATCAAACAAACAATGAGAAAATTGTACAAGAATTTAATAAAAAGCAAAGACTATAGAAACTGATTTTTTTACACACTCTTTCTTTGAATTAAATAAGTGGATGCAGAATGCCGAACATGACTAGATCCCAATACCTCCTGTTGAGCTGCTATCAGCTGATGTTCCTGCAGTTCACCATCTGTCAATGCAATTATGACACTTGCGGTTCCTACAAAGCGAAGTTCAAATCATCGGGTCAGGACAATACACTGTCAAACATGTCATGGCCATAAGTATGTAAACACCACATCCACATGTGCTTGATTAAAAAAAAAAAACAGGCATTAATAATGAGCTGGTTCTCTCTGCTACCACAGCTTTTACTCTACTGGGAAGGCTTGTCACTAGATGTTGTGTTTCAGTTTATTTCTGAGGTGTTTAATGGGGTTCAGGTCTGGGCTTTTGTGTAGGCCAGTACAAGATCCTCTATATGTAGGAAGAAATACAAGACTTCAATTGTGTTGGACAGTTGCAACCCCTTGGCATTAGTAAGATGCACAAGGAAAAAGCCTATAAGCCTATTTTATTTTTTAAAAACACTGTTAGTATAATCGTATTTCTTTTTATTATTTGTATTTTCATAAACAGTACAAGATGACATGAAAATCAAATTTGTGAAACCGAAATTGTCCACATAAACATGATACAACATCACTGTTGTAATATTGGGTGTTAATAAAAACCTACCAAAGTTTTCCTGATGTATTTGTTCGTTGGCCTATGAAGGAAGATTGGAAAATGTTGTTAAAATACAATAAAGGCACATTAAACTGCTCTTTAAAACACTGCAGTGATAAACAGCTTTTTAATATTTTTCTACCTTTTCTAAACCAAGGTGCATAAATGTATCTCCACCTGGGATCTCTCGTTTTAAAACATTAAGACCTTTCCTTATAGTCTCCCTTTGAAAAGAAAAAGAAATAAATGAACACATAAAGACCAATGACAAATAAAAAACTATGAAATGACTATGAATATGTCCAGTTAGTGAAAGAGGGAGTGTGCTGTCATTGCACCTGTTTTCAGTGAGTCTCATGATGGTGTTTCCTCTGGTTGAGAATACAATGAAGGACATTCTCAGCATTGGGCTGTAAGTGGAGAAACAGATCACAAATGGTTATTTATATTTAAGCTAATCAAAAATTTTTACCAAATATTGTATGAATTTCTTTGCATTAAATGACCAAATATTAAACCAAGTAGTGCTTATTTTAAAAGAAACTTAGCAAAATGTAGCAATTTTTCAAGCGAAACATTTTAGAATAAAAGGTATAATTACTGGATGCTGTCAACAAAAACATGCCATTCAGTGAGATTCAGTCCAGACTTTTTTTCTCCTTACTGATAATTTTTATATACCTGATAAATTTCTCAGCCAAATGTTCAACAAAAGAGTAGATCTCGTGCCAGTGGTGTTTGACACTTCCTGACCTGAGGAGAAAGAGGTGAAAATAATCAATGAACATCTGTTCCTTCTTCTACCCTTGAAATGTGCCCAATCAATTCAGCAGTCTGGCAAATTAATTAGCAGTGCTCTCAGATAATTCCGGAAAGGATAAAGCCGCTTCTTAACAACAAAGCCATGTAATTTTGGCTCTTTTTGTTCTTCCCTTGGGGCACAGCTGTAAATACTGTATGACGCTGGTCATTTCCTGTTTCAGTCCCTGAGAGGCAACTTGTGCTAATTCATCAGTGCTGGACGACAAATGGGAAATGAGCTAATTGAGTCTACCGATCTATGAGTAAGTTTTACTTAACTGATGAAACATGCAGCACAGAAATAGGTCTGTGCTGCATGAATCTCGTTGCTGGCTGATGCAACTCGTTTAGTCTAAGTGCCAGACATAACATTGACCAATTCCTCCAACTCTTCTTGTTTGACAAGGGCTTCAAAAACCAACTCAACTGGATAGATTTTATTATTGTTGGTAAAACGATGGCAGTAAAGTTGAAGTACTCCATCTTGAAAAGCTGTTTGTGTTACTCCAGAGACACACAGGCTAATGGCTTTGTTTTATTCTGATGTGGAATGATGGATCTTCCCAAAAACCTCTTTTTGGAACGGCGTGGGAGGAAGATGTTTTTGTAACACAGTCAACAAAGACGGGCCAGCCCACAGCCGGCACACTCTGAAACTGCAGAGCAGAGTTAGAGATAGAGGTGAATTTGGCTTGAATATGCAGGTCATGCTAAGGGCTTGCCACAGTTTTCAACTTCACGTTTTCTAACATCACAATGAATTCTGTTTGTGTTGGAAGCATGACTTTCTTGAGGTAACAGCGATCATGGGATTGGTGCCTAGCTTGCAGTTTTCTCACCTGTGCAAACATGTATAAAAAGGAAGTGGTCTATTCTCAAGTGAGATCCTTGATGAAATATGTTGTGGTGCCCCTCTTTGATCTAATTTTAATGGGTTATACTAAACCATATAAGGTCCATATAATGTCTTACAGTAGGGTTTCAACTGCATAAGTCATCTATGAACATGAAGATGACCTTCTGCACAGCAAATGGAATAACAAGCAATGCACAAACAGTGATGTCATCTTCTAAACGACCCTCGAAACTTATGTTTGATATTGTTGCACAACTGTTAATATAGGTTACATGGGTAATTGCACATATGTTAAGACACGTGAAAGCCATTGTGGTTTGAAAAAAAATGAGAGTCAAGAGAGAAAGGCTCATTGGTGTGACATTTAGAAGAGAGATAATTGAAAAAGTGTGTTACTCCAAAAGATCTCCTCTGCTCTGAGATCACTCTTGCTTCATAAGGAAAAAGAATCGCCCAATCAAAATAATGAACAAATCTCAAACAGATCTGTGTTTCTGCCAAAACCGGAAACCAAAACATTGCTAATAAAACTTTTCTATACAGTCAAATGTAGTTACCTGTCAACAGTTCAGATTAAAGGGGTTTGGGAAAACATAAATGATTATGTTCAAAGTCTGTCTATAGTACAAAGAGAACCAGAAAACGTGACCGTAGGTTTAGGATTATGTTTAGTCAGCATTACAAATGCAGACCTCCTTTTCCTCTTACTTTGTGATGGCTGAGACATGGTAAGATTATAATGACATTTTCCTGACAGTGCTGTTCTTACTGCTCCTCTGGGAACTCAAACATCTTCTAGGCTTAGAGCAGTTTAGCAGAACAACTCTAAATGTTCCTTAGATTCCTCTGTGTTTATATACAGCCTTACTACAGGGCAGGTTCACTGAGCAGTTGTGTCAGTTTTGCACACATTTTTTAGTGAAAAACCTGAGTCTGATTACTGCTAATGTTTTAGAAACCTGCCTAATGGTTTTTACTCTAATGTAAATGTAATGTGTAATGTAAATTAGAGCCGCTATATTTTATCTTTACAAAACTCAACACTATTTGCCTGGAGCAATTGACATTGTGCTATTAATGCCCAAGAAAAGAGACATTTAACAGAATTGTTTTAAACTAGATGTTTGTGCACATTTTGCAACAATGATGGCAGTAATAAATGATAAGATGGTTCCCAAATAATCAATAATCATTAAATATTGAGGTGAGCAGTGCAGTGGAGTGAACATTACAGAGCTTATTCAGTGGCCTTGAGTGCGGTGTACAATCTTCAGCATCCTCTATGACCTAGCACTCAAAACTGACCCACAAGATCAGAATTAACAGCTTGCAAATTGTGATCAGAAATAATTTTTAAAATGTTTGTGCCGTTACCTGATCTGCATAATTCCTTTAGTAAATCTGATTCTAAAACAACAGACTGCACATGCAAATAAAGAGTGTGTGCTTTAAGTGTGTGCAAATGTATTCTTCTGAATGGTTTTTTTGCATTTTTATTTTTTGATGTCCAAACAGAACAACATAAAACTTCACAGTGTATTAGAAAAAAATCTCTCTTTTAAAACAACTCTAAAAATGCCTTCATCTGTTAAGAGAAGTGTTGAGAGAAAAATCCATGATGAAAATTGTCCTACTTGAGCAGAGAATTTAAGAACCACCCCATCCTGGGACAAATGACTGCACTCCACTTCAGCTAACTGGGCACTGAGATGTCTACTGAGGAAACCACTAACCTACTTTTAGCTTAAGGCCTGAGCTAGGCAATTGTGCATATGCTTCCAAATGTCTTGTTCTTTCTTTTTCTTTCTTTCTTTCTTTCTTTCATTCACGCCATGTGTGTAAACTTCATAGCATTTTCTGGTTAGCATCCAGAAAACAGATTTATGGTGTGTGATAACATTTAACTAGGAATGCATGTCTCCTAAAGCTGTTCCAGAAGCTTTAACGCTAGGTAAAGTTGAATTTGTGAGTATTAAGGGACAAACTGCGTTGTGTTAAGTGAGGAACTTGACATTTGCAAATCATTGGAACTCTACAGCTGTTATTTTGGCTGCTTTGAAAGTGATGACTCAATGCCTGGGTTATCTTTAGTTAAACAACAGTTACTGGGACCAAAACTATGAGTAACACATTCTAGAGCAGTCACGAAAACGGATCCAGAGCTCCCTTTTGGTATCCACACAACGTTTACAGACAAACACCATAATAATACATTAGATAATAGGTTCCAAATCCCAAGAGTCAAGTAATATGAGGAACATATATGAAAAAATTAAGAAACCTTTAATGTGGCACCAGCAAAAAAATGACAAAAATCTCTTTAGTGTGGATGTCTAGCTTGTAGCTACAGTGCAAATAATGTGTAAGCATTCCCAGGAAAAGTTTCTTGTTTAACTCCATTCAAACAGAATGCCATGGGTAGGTAGACTGATTTTGAATAACTACCCAAGGACGCCACTTCCCAGAAAGTCCTGGTGCACACTGAAGCAGAAGTGACAGCAATGATGCTATGTCTCAAGAACAATTTTGCGGTTGTCTTTTTATTTCTATGTGTCTGACAACAGTAATCCATTGGTCAGTCTATTTGCCATCAGTGTTGACCAATAGTCATAACGAAGGTTAGTCAAGTACATAAGACTAGTCATGATTAACAATGTTCAAATTGTTTATTCTTTTTATTACTTTTTACTGTATATTCTTTTACTAGTGATTTTCAAAAACCTGCATACCACTATTTACTTTAACATTACGGAATTTAAATTCTAAATTAACGGTTAAAATATTACACCCAAAATTTAATGTTCAGATGCTCCAAAGATTAAAGGTTTGGGTTGACAAAACACTTGTGTTACATAAACATGCCAAGAGCCAGAACACCGCTCAAAAAACAGCCTTCTTAGGAAGTCAAATGATGGTACACAAAAAAAAAAAGTCCTGTGGACTCTGGTGCAATTCAGACAATGTTTGTAATGCTTTGAAAAACAACTTTTCTAATTTGAAAACACATAGATCTTCAAAACTGATCTCTATTAATGACACATTGATTAAAAATATTGACTAAAGCATGCACATGAGTCTTTAAATGGCAAAAATTGAAGGCTTGTAATGTTCTGAGAAGGTTATAGATGTTTGTATGCATGTGATTTTACTAAATGTCAGTTTTTCCAAAGTCTTCACTAAAAGGGTGGGGGTGGGGAAGGCTACAGTATTTCTTCCTGAAAGATTGCCATCATGAAAAGAACTGGGTGGATGATGCCCTCGCAAAAGTCTCTAGCATACAGACACTGGCAAGCATTTAGTATCCTTAAATTTTGTAGTTGTTCTTAGAAAATCAGTCAGATTGCCTCACTGGAATGATTCAAACTAATTCAACACAGTTTAGAATGAACTAAACTCATCATCAAGTGTGAACAGTTCTTAGTTCCAAGATTAAGCAATATGGGGTAGGCCTACTACAATAGATGGACAAAAACATCCCAAAAAACAAACTAAACAAAAACATATGAGACACACTATTTCTGGGGAATGTTTGGACAACCCAGACATATCCACGTGAGTCTCGTCATAAGAATTCAGACAGACATAAAATATTAGCCTATATAGAACTAATAAGCTAATATAAGCCAAAAAAACAACAACTGTATGTTGGGCAGTTTTGTACAGGTCACATTGTGAATTTTAAGTTACACACAATATAATAATTTAATAAAAACGAATGCACAATTAGACAGTCAGTGCTGAACATATGTCGTGAGAAAGGAAGTTGTTTTGCAGGACCTGTTAAACAAAGGTATGCCTTAGGGATACAAAAAACAGGAAAAGAAAACCACAAAGGAATGAAGTTGTGACCATCCATTGCTTATTCAGCAGACTTAACATGTACCACCCCTCTGCCCATCATTACACACACACACAGAACCCCAATTATGTTTTTAAGACTTAAAGGCTAGGTTTAAAGAGTTCAAAAAAACAAACAAACTTGATGACCTCAGCAAACTGGTACTGAAGTGCGCTGCATTGCCTAATTAACTGTATTGAAATGCAGGGGACAGTATTGTTTCTTGTACTCTCTTGAACTCTTACTGAACCCAGCCAAGTGATACCAAACAATGGACATCTGGCGAATATCTTTTTTGGTGTTGTGGAATGTGAGAATGTGTGAGAGTAAGTCTGAGAATGTGAGTGGAAATGTACTGGCCTACTTTATTTCAGGCAGTATCTTTCAGTATGGAAAACATCAGGCCAACAGACCACAAAAGCATCCCTACCATTTGCACTCACAGATCAAGTTGCCTTTTTATATGCATATAACTGATTGACAGTTTTATGTTGAATGCCAGACAGTTTACCAGCTGTATAACCAAATAGATTACAGATATAACTTTCTTTGAAGCTTAGAAGAGGATAGAGAGAGAGAGAGAAAGAGAGAGAGAGAGAAAGGGAGAGAATGTGATTCTTTGTTCACAAATCAATGCGCAAAATGATTCGATTACAATTGTTACTTACTTGTCCAGGACAAAATACAAGTCAAAGGCTCCTTGACAAGACCTCTCCTCCTCCACATCTTCTTTAGCTTTGGCAGATTGAAACGTGAACAACAAAAGTCCAAAGAAAAGTACGCCAAAACACATTTTTACTGCTGAACGTGCCATCCTTTTAATTGCAAAAAAGTCAATCCTCAATAAAGCAAACGGTCGTTCCCGTTATCTCAGTATCGAGACTGTAAAGAGCCTCTGCTGAGATCCTAAAGGAAGGATGCACACAAAGAATAGTTTTGCGGATGTTGACGCGCTCCTTACATCAGTCAAGAAACTTTAGGCTTGATCTGCACACGCTTCCTTTAAAAACCGGCCTCGTTTAAGCTATTCCCAAAGTTTTTTTAGAACCGAAAACTGATGATCAGGAAAAATACAAGAAAAACCCTTAAAACTGACCCCAAAGTCCGATATTTGTCTTTATTTGAAAACACATGCCGGTTTCTGCATATACAGCAGGTTTGTTGGTTTTAAACTGTTCATGAACGAAAATCCTCTTAGAAAAAGCCAAGATGTATTTTAAGTGCTAGATATTTTATGAAATGTGCAAAGCGAACACGGAGTCGTTTGGGAAGGCAGCACAAGCTCAACGCTGGCAGAGGAGCTTCTGGTGTCATATTTCTACCCCTGTTGAAAAAAATGGGTCAGTTTTTCTTCTGCTTCTTTAAAGTTTCCTCCCTTCCTTTCACGATATGTAAAATCAATCGTTTGCACTTACTTTGTTGCTCATTTTGACCGCTAATGTTTACAGGTTTGCTCGTACATAATATAAAAAATAGAAAACACGTTTTCCAATGTTTTTGGATACCCTGCTTTTATAAGAATGTTTTAAAAGATTATGTGCCTTCATTAAACCCGTTAATGCCATCTATGGCTTATTTAGTCAAAGCATTTTGTTTTACCTAGGCATTACGTTAATGCATTGTTTCCATTCATTTATTTATTTTAATTAATTAATTTCAGTAAGAAGCGCCGTATTGTGGATATTACTGGAGCTTATGCAGGTGTACATACCATGAACTGTTTTCAGTTCCTTCTTCTACCAACAGTGGGCAAATGTCTGTCGCACTCTTGAGCATAACGCTCTGTTATGGTGCGCCATAAGATCCACCAAAGCTAATTTGGCTGAATACAGCAGTACCAAACTGGAATAAAATGAAAGTAGGTATTTTAAAGGTATTTTAAATGGTAGGCAATTTTGGAGAGGCTAGCAATAGCAAGCTAGCGTCAAATCGTTAATCCGTCCGTTCAGAGCCATCTCCAAAGCCACGCCCCCTCCAAGTAACATAGTATGAAAGGCAAGTAGGACTTCCTATCATTGCATTCGGACTAAATGTAATGATTGGACGATCATTTTATGGTCCTGCGCAGTCCATAGAAAATATATATTTATATAAATATATTTAGACCACTTTAATTAGTGATTATTAACAGGAAGGCAAGAGACTTTTAAACAGCATAACAAAAAAGAGCCTTTTATTCCTTTTTCTTATGGTGACAAATAGTCATGTGTAATTGCCACTTTTTTGTATAAAAAGTACTTTTTGCATATTAAAAAGTGTAATATGACATATATCAATGTGTTGGGCGCACACTGATATATGTCACTATTTTTAAGCGTTTTGCCAAAAGATGTGCACTGGCACGTGGTCCCGTTGTATTGTGGGTAAAATTTCAAAGGAATTCTGTTTTTAATTCCACCATTGTGAAATCAACATGTCTGTTGACAAGAACTTCTAGACTATTGTCATTTAAAACGCAATTGTTGGAGGTGCTTTTCAGCATAGAATGCGTTGAGGGTCCGTTGTTGCATGAAGCAGATATGCTGCCATCTTCTGGCCGCATTGGTTCTTTGTTATTGATTTCTCAAACGTGGGCGTATATAAAATAGTTTTGCAATGACCAGCACAGCAATGAGTAAATTGTTTACTTACCAGATTGGGAACGTTGTTTTTACTCAGTATATGTTTTTGTTTGTTTCATAACTCAGTGATTTTGGGGGTTTGTTGAGTTTCAAGCAGTAAATTGAGGTAATTGCCTAATCCAAATAATCTTTGAAAATCACAAGAGGTTTTTAGCTGCGTAAGTATGTTTGTTTTATGTATGTTAAACCAGTTTTAGCTCATTTGTAAGGAATTGTCTACTAATTGTGTAAAACATTAAACAGTCAGAACTTTCTCTATGTTGTATTTATTTATTTGCATTTGGTTGCAGTTCAACCTACAATATAATTTTCCCCAAACACACAGAAAACAAGAAAGATCTGGAAAGTGTTTTTAAACAATTTTCAGATTTTAAAGTACATGAGTGAATGTTTCAGTTTCATATGAATCTGATGCATAACTATTTCGTTTGTAGTTTTTAAAACAATTATACAAAAGAAGATTTATGTGCACAAAGTACACAAGAACCCAACACACATATTCAAGTTTAGAACAGTCTTATTAACAATAATAAGCAGAAGAAACTATTACTGCCTCCACATTCTCCCCCACCAGGTTGATTTGATAAGTTAAAAATAAAAATCAAAGAAGAAAAGAACTGATAAATGTTTAAACTACAAATAGAAGGCTTAAATGTAGCTTTCTAAACCTTATCTTAAAGTGCTACACGATATATAATAGCCTCTTTCCAATGTTTTATCCTTCTGTATAACCCATCCTATAATATTTGGCTTCCATACCAGGCCCAGATGAGCCACTTATTTTTGCCCGGAAAAATGCTTATTAAGGATGTCCTTTGCTGTGTCGAGGGCAGCATTGGCAGGCACTGGGATGTGAGGGGCAATGCCAGCCCCCTCCCAGGAAGGGCCATGAGAAGTGTCTGAATGGCTGATTGGAATGGACAGGAAGACATCACTTTCACCCACACGGAAGGTCTCTGGGGGTTGACAGCCTCCATGGGTTGGCTCGCCGATAATCATCGCACGTCCCAACCTTTTCATGATATAAACAAACTCCTCAGCCGCACCGGCAGTCACACCACTGGTGAGGACCAACAAGCTTTTTTTGCTTCCGTATCTCCTGCCTAGGCGAGAAAAATGTTTAAGTTTGGTTTGCAAAGGTGTCTTACTTTAACATTATACCATTCACAACTGCTAACATTATATTAACTAATTACAACCAAATTCAGGACAACAATCGCAGGAAGACTGTCACATTAGTCTAAGTACCTGTGAGTTGTTTAAGTGTTAGGAGATCTCTTGTGGTATTGGAGGGTCTATCGTACAGTTGGTCTAGCACAATCTGCTTGTCAATATCGAAGAAGTACGAGCAAAATCCAGCAATGGAGGAAGTAGACCCACCAACATTGTTCCTTAAAAATATATAAATGAATATAACTGTATATAACATCAGTAAACCATGTTATAAAAATATTATATAAAAAAATATTTATATTATATTAATTCAACTATTGTTAAAGCTGCAACTCGCAACTTTAACCTTTTTACCAAGCTTTTTTTTAAAGTAATTGCTAAATAACTGATTTTGTTCATTTTAAACTAAAGTTATGGATTGCAGCTTTAACAAATTATGGTCAGTGGTGGATTAAAAGTGCAGGAATGTTTTGTTGCATTACTGTACTTGGTTCAGAACTGCATCATTTTGGTAGCTGAGTTATGGTGTAACAAACTATTGAAACACACAACACTATAATCACCTCAGGTCAATGATCAGTGCATCGGTGTCAATCACTTTGTTCCAGACATGTTCCACGATGATCTGAGCGATGGCTGCAACATGCTCAAAATCTCCAAACATGTCAAAGCGAAGGTAACCAATGTTGTGTTCAAATACATCAGTGTGGAATGAACTTTTGATAAGCGCAATGAACATCTCTGGTGTGGGATTCTGTAAATAAAAGGCAATTTTATTGGTAACTCAGTAATTAACATATTTAAATGATGACTACCTCATATTTTCACTTACAAAGCATGAAGAAGATTCTCACAAGTGAGTTTTACATTTTTAAAGCATTTGTTGTATGTCTTACCATTGGAGGTAGTGCAGGGATATTACTGGTGGTCTTTAGGCACTTGTCCCCTGACAATTTAAGGAGGTCAGCAGAAAGCTTTGCTTTAAATGTATCTTTTGTGGACATTAGGTTGTATTCCCCACTTGCCACAGCAGCCTCCAGCTTCTCAGCTAAGTCAGCCCCCATGCTCGGATATGCATAGTTGTCTGCAATCAGTGTGGCTGCTGCCTGAACCAAGTCTGGGATTTCAGCACGAAGTTGAATTATTGCAATTGCAGTATCAAGAGCATATTCTGCAGCGACTTCCACATCTGGTGCTACTCCATAAACCTCCCAGCTCTTGCCAGTGACAGGGTTAATAGACTTAGAAACTGGCACAGTCACATAGAAGTCAGTGTCACCAACCTTTATTTTGTTAGTTTTCACTGTTCCCCCAGCTGTGTTTTCACCAACAATGGTGGCCCTTCTAAGGTTTTTAAGGCAATAAGCAACATCCTCTGCAACCCCAAGAGTATTTTTGCTTGTCAGAATGACCAAAGGTTTGGAGGTTCCATATCTTTTTCCCAACAGAGTGGGCATGGACCACAGCTCTGTGGTGATGTCGGAGGGGCGATCGTACACAGAATCAATGTGTATTAGAGGCTCAGGATCAGTGTAGTAGGACACAATATACGGGATTCCAGATAGCTCACCACTGACTGCAGAGCGGAAGTCAAGAACCATGGCAGAGGTAGGATGGACTTTGTCCCAGATATATTCCAGCAAAAGGGGCCCAACCTTCTGAGCCATCTCTTCTCCAATGATGTGCTGAATCTTCAGGTAGCCAATGTTGCCATCCAGGACCTCAACTTTAACAGTGGCTTTGATTATGCCGGCCAGCTGCTCCGGTGGGATGTCAGGCATGGCTGGGGGTACGGCAGGTACATATTCTGGCTCATATGTGACTTTTACTCTGGAATCACCAATTGTGTTTTTTACCCCCTCAGTCAAAACACTGGCAAGGGTGGCGGGATCTGGGATGCTGAGGATCTCCGTGTTACTGCTGGCAGCATCAATTGTCTCTTCCATACCTGTGAGTCTTTCTGGTGAGCAGTAGTTGTCCATGAGAATTTTTGCCATATCCACAATAAGTGTGGGGGAGAAAGCACAGAAAGCCACATTGCTGAAGATCAGCACTGATGCTAGAAGAACCACTGCTTGAGTCATTCTGTCCCGTTTCTGATTCCTGTTGCTAATACACAGCTGAACGCTCCTCCTGCAGTGAGGTTTGTCAACTGAGACCGGTCTAACAGTCAGGTTTCTGTTAACACACACATAAGAGGCTTTTCCTTACAATAAAACCTTAATCTCATTACCCAAAGTCCTTCAGTAAGACAATAACAAGCTAAAAATGCATGTTACATATAACTAAAAATGTTGATGCAAAGCAGATCATGAAAATGTTCGTACATAATTTAATGGTATTTGCATTTTAAAAAGTTGTTATATTTTTAACATGCTGGATTTAGTGAAAATTTTAAATTTAATTAAATATTTAAAAAAAATGAATAAATTACTACTACAACTGTGTTTCACTTTACAATTAAAATGGCCCTTTTCAGGTCTTTTGTTGTTCATGTGAATGTCTTAGCATCTAGTCAGGATATTTGTCAGTTGTGGAATGATTTAAAAATGAGTTGTCACAAGGAGATGCAAAGGATTTATAGTCAACAACTGCAACTACATCAATGAAATTTAAGAGGGACAATGATGGCAATGTTTGTGTTTTCAACTTTAAAAGTTCTTAAGCAAAGGAGTGTTCCAGGTTTTTTTCCCCTATAACAATGCAGGGATTGCATCAGGTAGGCAAACTTGTCTCTATCTTCTGCAATGTAATAGCTTGTCAATATATAAACACCCTTTGTGGAACCATAGGAGGGTCGTTGATGTTATGAAAGGTGTAAAAAAATCAATGGGCATGTTTTGGATATTGTCATATATAGAACAGAGGTTTGTTTAATGAGATTTTAAACATATAGGAGAAAGAATTGGCAAGGCCTCAGAGAATCCTCTACTGTTCCACGGATCCACTCTACAGATACATGATCAGTGTCTTTGATTGGTTTACAGGCATTTTCTTTGATTTTATCCTCCAATCCCATCAATATTGTGGGTGTAGGGAACCTGTCAAATGAGATTGTTTCCATTGTTTCCACATTGCAGAATATCCAGGGTATTGGAATGGAATATGTATCAACAAGGATATGAAAAATGGAAAGGGTTTCTGGTGTTTTATCTAGTTCCTGGCCATTTTCAATGAAGATATCTGGTCTCTGTTTATCTCTTGATATCTACTCGAAAATCATTTAAAGACTGACTGCAGCTCATAATTAAGATCGCTGCTCTGAGTTTGTGATTTCAAGTCCTCCTCTAAAATCACAAAATTCTGCATTAAAAAGCCGATTTAGAAAATCTGTGCTTTATCTGTAAATGTATATAATCATTAAATTATGTCAAATACCCTTGTGATTGCTCTCTGTATAGCTCTCCTAACAGCGGTAGACTGGTGATTACTTTTGTTAGGTTGACATTCTCGGATGGTGACACAACACTCCCAGTTCTGCCCTATCAAGTTAACAGGTCTAGTGGGATTCAACCTTAACCAACCCTCCTGCTGACCTTTCTCCAACAGCGATAACTCTTTTCAGATGTTTTAAGTTTAGGCAACAACCTCTGCTGCACACATGGTGTGCTTTCTGATTTAAATAATCAGGTCTTTGCTTTTTCTATATTGACCCCCATAGAAAGTTGGCATTGTCCATGTCTGCTTTGTAATGTTAGTGGTTGTGATAGACTGTGGTCTAAATGTGGTTTAGAGTCAGAAAAATATAAAACAATATAAGCTACACCAGATAGATCCTCTGCTGTGCTGAAAAGCAGATCAAAGATCATTGCTGGCATACGGGCAAATTTCTTCCAGATGCTGTCATGAAGGAAGCGCCCTAGTTTTGCTGCAGTCTGCCGACCTATAATACGGTCAATCCTTAGATAACCGACAGTGTTGTCCATCGCTTCCAATTGAACAGAATTCCTGATTAGCCGTATCAGCTGTTCAGTGGGCAGTGACAGAAGTGCAGGTGGCGTGACTGGGACATAATTAGGCTCATACGACACGGTCAGCCTGGGGTCATTAGGTGCACCTTGAACACAGACAGTCAGTACAACAGTTTCCGATCGGATATGTTCATGTTCTTTCTGCTGCTTAGCACTTGATTGCCTCCTGTATACCAACTAGATTCTCTGGAATAAACAAAGTTCTCAGGAAGAATTTTAGCCATATCTAACCCAAGTGTAGCTTAAAACGAGGTACTAGCAGTACCTGCCATCTTTTTCATTTGATAGATTTTACCTGGTCCTTTGTTCTACAATTAACTGGAAATGAACAATTACCAATATTTTTATCATTTAGGCATTCCAAAAATGTTTTAAACAATGATATAGTGATTGATAATAATAAACAATTAAATAGTGTTCTAAAATTCTGAAACTTAAGTCTTTTCTGCCCTGTAATGGTCACAATATAGAAGCACAGTGAAGGAATATAATGTCAGGCTTTTAAAGGTAATGTCAGGCTAACTGGCATGAACATTCGTCATTGAATAACACTGAAACAAGAATGTACTTTTGTACCCTGGGTTTTATAGGTTAGTCTCACATTTTTAAGGACAGGTCTCAAGACACTGCAACATAAATTTCTTACCAGGAGAATTACCAGTAAAGTGATTTAGTTGTATAATCACCACTGCATCTGAAAACATTACTTGAATAATTAACTTTGTGGTGAAAACTACATTATATGTATCATTAACAGACAGAATTAGGTTTGGTTTTCAAATCTGACTGTGGATTTTCTTTTCTAGTATTTCCTTTAGTAAACTTTAGTAAAAAGTTATAAAAGATTTAGTATAAATTTAGAAGCTAAGGCCAGATGAAATTATGTAACACCACACTCACTCAATGCTAATTGGTGCTACACTGTTAATCTTGCTTTATCTTTTAATGCTTTGCGTCTTATGCAGTTCTGTCTGCTGATTCCGCGTGGCCAATAAGGAAGCGGCAATATCATTTTAAGACGTCTGGAGACTTGTCTAGTACGTCTGATGGAAGTGGTGGTAAATGTTTAAATTTGAACATTGTGCTATTTGCACTAACTAACTGCCCTGACACACATTTGCTCTGAAATATTGTGTAATACCCCTATTACTGCTCACAGCTTTATTTCTGAATACTCACTCATACAGGGATTATGGTGTGTTTGTTAATAAACTGAAGCCATCCTTGGTACAAGTGTAGGTTATGTTTATTGTTTAAAATTGCAATATTGCAATATTTGTTTCTTAAACATGTATTATTATTACAAGCAACCCTTTTATCACGTTATAAAATAGATGGCACACTTTGAAATACATAATTGGATATGAAGTCACCTGACTGTAAAGCACCACCAGCAGAGAGCGCTCACCACACACCGCACTGAGCACTTGGAATTTCATTATTTCTGAATAAATAGATACTTGAAGTGTTTGTAAAATATATAATGAATTACAATAACAATTACAAATACCATAACACTGCAAATCTAAATTCTTTATTCTGAAAATATATGCAGAAAATACTTAATTGAAGGTAATTTATTATATACAAATGCAGTGGGGGCAATAAAGAACCTGTTGGAAAATTTCTTAGCAAAAGAATACAGAAAAATACATGTTTTTAATAAATGTTTGTTTGTTTTTGCCCCAAAACCTCTTTTTATTAGTTATACAGTGGAACTATAGCGTTACTGATTACATTTTAGTTATGGTTACTCAGTCACTGATTTGAAGGTAACTTTATCACCCCACTGAGTACTAAGGTTTGTTAACACCACAGTAATGTAAAAATGTTAAGTATGTGTAACATTACCAAATGCCAGGCGTCCAACTGGATTTGCATATTTGGATATAGTATGTTTCTGGCCTCAAATGCAGAACAAAAATCTCCCAAAGGGGAAATCACCCCCACATCCAGTATAAATAAAATGCAACAACGAATATTGTTTCAAGCAGGTTATGGGAACTGATCTAAACTTGTCTTGTTCAATATTAGAGCTATTTGACAAATATATAAATGACATAACAGAAACTGCAAGATATGCATTATACAGATCAGTAAGCAGCCAACTACTACCTACATCCACATTCTGCCACTTTCATCTCCTCATAGAGGTGTCGCACAGTGATTACACCCTTCTCTTGGTACATAACAGTAATTGGATCCAGCTTGGTTGGGACACAGCATGCCATGTTTGCCTTTTTCGGATTGCTCAGATTAACCAGAGTTTGGATGATGGCGTGTTTGGAGGGGGTTACGTCATCCGTCAGGGGAAAATTGCACACCCCTTTACACTCATAAGCCTCGTACTCAGGTGGAGCAACGATCCATTTATCCCATCCGATGTCTTTAAAAATCACCTTTAGCGATGTTCTCCGGCAGTAATTGTTCTTTGCCTTTCTCTTTCTCCTGGGATGCTGGTCCACGTGAATATGATTGCCCAAAAACACAGCCTCCTTCTCATGAAGAAGCATCTCCATTACCTCGTTCATTGACTCTCCCTTTCTTTTCCCAAGATCATCTGAAAAAACAATTAAAACTGCTGAGGTGTTGTTCTCTAACCCCAGGCTTACGTCAAGCCATCCATCCTTAAGAGATTCACTGTCTTGTTCTATCTCCACCTGGAGTTCACCTGCTCCATGTCCAACATCTTGCCAGCTCCTGATGGCCCTAGTTACATCAAAGACCTCCCATGTGTTAATGGCCTCAGTTATGTCTCTCCCATCCAGAAAGTGTAAAGAGTTCTGCCCATATTCTATGTAAAAAACATTAATGGAAGTGAGTAAGTCATTGTAGGTGGTTCTGCCAGTGTCCCAGATAGTGAACAGCCTGAGCTGCACTAATGTGATTTCTTCATGGCTTGGGATGGAAACGTTGAACAGCAGTCTGTGTTGTGTTTTGTTGCCATGTCTTACAGAGTAAGTCACATCTGTAGAGGACATAAAACAGACACGTGGATTGTATCCTTAAACTTTTACATAATTTTCACAGAAAGTAATAATTATTATGATGACCTTAGATTCTTAAATCCTAAAGGACAAGTAACCTATATCAGCAATAATGTTCTGTCATCAGAAATATTGTGTTCCAGCCCTAAAGGTCTGGTGTATCTACAGTACCTCTGAGATTGTGATTTCTTTTTGTACTTACCCTGTATGATGAAGCTTCGAATGACATCAGACCGAGGTATGGAAGTCTTGTCAGAAGCATACTTATTATAGAGTTCCATCATGAACTGAGGAGGCTGAACCTTCCTATGCTCTTGTGGCACACCTGATAAATTCAACTTCTTCAAAAAATCTTCCTTCATGAACCCCAAAAAGCTTTCCAACTTGTCATTATTGTAGTCTTCTTCCTCGAGGTTTTCCTGTTCTGTGTGAACGAGCATTGCATCTTCCAAATAGGGGATTTCACCTAAAGATTTCCCCTCACAAAGCCCAAATGAAGCCGTAAAATTGACGCACACCAGAAGCACCAGATACCTCAATCCTTGCATTTTCTTTCAGTTGCTGTAAAGTTTAGGAAACCTATCAGACCGACTTTCTGATCCAAGTTTTACATCTGACTTTTGGGGAAGAGTCTTTGAAATTGGGGTTCCTCAAGTGAACCTCAGGTTTACTCCCATTCTCTACACTAACCAGCAGACACACTGAAAACAAAAATAGCAGCTTTCTTATCTTTGTCACTGATGTCTTAGTTGCAGCTTTGTTATCATGAGGAAGCTCGTGTTTAATGAGGGTTCTATAAACACTTTGGGAACAGGCTTTGAAAACTAATGAGTGAGATTTTGAAAAATACCCTTCAGTATTTACAGGGTCGGACCTCAGGATTGTCTCAAAAGCGGATCTGTCATTGAATGTGTTTGTGTATATATAAGATCATGCTTCAGCTAATCAGTCTTCGCTAAGATAAATATTAACATTATAGATTCCAACAGCGTTTCTTAATTTTCATTTTGCCCACCACCCAATGAAATTCAAATGCTGGAATCTGTTGGAATCTGGTTGTGTAAGACTTTAATGAGTTAATGAGTTTGAGGAAGTTGCCCTTTGCCCTGTCGTTGCAAACATTCTTGGTTAATACAACTCATTAGGTCTTTATTCACAAAAATTCCAACAGGATTTAGAAAAAAACGAAGTAACTTTTTGTTTAAAAAAGTAAGTAATAAAAAACAATACTGTTTGATAAAGTAATAAATAATTACAAATTTCATGTAATTCCTATTAAATACAAAAATATTTTACAATGTTTTGACAAAACGTCTGAGACATATTATTCATTTTATTACTAATTGTTCTTATTAACTGTATGACAATAATAAATCCATAATTTAGTTAATTACTTTATTTGCTAGGAATACTCAGTCCATCTGTTATTTGGTTTGGCTGCACAGGGTAAAAATAACTAATATTAATGTTTGACTACTAGAGCTATAAAAGTCACACGGCACTAGATGGCAGCAGTATGCTGAACATTCTTCACTGTCCATCTCACAAATGACAACTTTCACATGCAAGATTCAGTGGTGTACTATTTCAGTCACAAGTTAAAAAGCAAGTTAAGCATTAGCTAACATGTCTGCAGCCCAACTGAATGGTCCACTATGCAAACCCACAGTAACAATGATATATTTACAATGTTTAATTTCTATGTTACTTTTTCCACAAGTCTGTTTAGCTTACTGTATGTTACAGTAAGGCTTTATATACAATTCATTCAAAGTGAAAAAGAGTGGAAATAGGATAGAATGTTTGTGTGCAAAGATCCAATAACTGTTGAGGTGTTGAGGTCTTATTTGCATATACAAAAAAGTTTATCAGACGTGCTTCTGTATTTACAGTTCTCCCCACCCTTGAGCTGAGTTCATAGTGTTTGTTTAGGTTTTATGCCTATTTATTGTGTCCAGTTGCTTATCGACAGGCACAGGTCTCCACAGACATGCTAGGGTAGACCTTCAGTACCATGTTCCTGCTTGTGTCAAGAAAGAGCACAGCCAGAGAGCTCATCTTGTCGGGTACGCAGCATGGTTCTGGAACTCCAGGCACAATCCCCACAGCTCTCACTATACTCTGGATGGTTGCATGATTGGATGGTTGAGCAACCTGCATGTCACCATGAGAAGAAAAGGTTAGATAAAACTGCAGATTACTGCACTTAACTTATTTAAACAAAATGATTTTTCATACAGCAAAAAGACTTGGTTTATATTCTACTACCAAATTTGCACCACAGATTATGAATGAATGTGTCCTTGTTTTATAATAAACATAAACAGATTTACCATAGAGACTTCTAATGCATAACAGTTTAATTATAAACGTGTGAGTGTGTTAGTGGTTGAACTCAAGCCATTCCCTGACCTTGGGAATAGGGAATCCACAGGTTCCTGCACAGTAGTAAGCATCAAATGCTTTTGGAGCTAATATCCACTCACTCCAACCAATGTCTGCAAAGTCTACCCTCAGGTAGCGACGAGTACACATTCGAGGCTGACTCCACTGCTTGCGTCTAGCTTTTTTCATCGTCTTCTCATCAAAGCTGAGCTCCTGGGACCCTCTCAATCCATCATGATTTTCCTGGTTTTTTGGCAAAGGTTTGGGCTTTTTTGCAGTAAAGGTACTGTCCCAGAATTCCCTGTTCTTTAGATGGTTGTACTGGATGTCAGGTAGATAGTTATTCTGCAAGTGTTCTGCTTCCCTCCTGATTCTAGAACCGATGAAAGCTGGGTGAGGTTTGTTCTCTTTCTCCTCACCCACAGAAGATGAGCTGTATCTTTGCAGACTCATTGCAACACTATTTGGTTCGGTTATGGCAATGTCATCGGCATATACAAGAATAAAGGGCAAACTGTGATGAGACAAATGATCCTGGTGTCTCTGGAAGTTGTTTCCAAGGTCAAACTCAACTGTGATCAAGAGCTCACCCTGAACATGGGCTTGTTTGATGGCTGATGACACATCCGTAATGTGCCAAAGCCCCTTCCTGTTATTTGGCAATGTAATGTTGCCCAGCTGAGTAGGGATGGCAGCATTTGGTGATGTGCCCTTAATGATGAGATGCGCCATGGTAAGTGGCTGAAGGTACTGGAGGCGACATGCAGCTCCACGGGAACGCCGACAGGCCCATGGCCGCTGACGGGCTTGCTGGTCAACAATATGTAGAGCTGAATTCAGGATCACTTCCGAATCAGGGATAGATGTCAGGTTAAAGTGAAACAAAACCTTGTGATGGGAGAGCTCTGAAATGAAACATTTAGAAGGAAAAAAAGGAGTAAACAAACAAACCTTTATTATTCAATATAGTTCAATATATTCATTATAGGGTTTTACAATCAGTATTAAACTTAATGGATTAATTACTGTCATTTTGAATGGATGTAATTGACCAGTAAAGTTTCCAGACAACATTCTCATTAACAACACATTGTTCACATTCTAGATTTAATATCCGACCACATTCTACAGTTTACAAGGCAATTTAATAAAAAGATAAACATTGCTCCTGAATATGGTCTCTGAACATATGGTAGTGTTTAGCGAGCCGCTCTCCACGTTTCATGGTTCTTTTTCTCACTAATACACTTTCAGAGCAACTATTTTTAATAGTGCACCCCCAATGGAAACCTAACAACTCAGAAAATATGGCGACAAAAACTAAGATATACAGAGAGAACACATGCACATGTTTAATTGTGCATTAATTTAGCGCTACAGATTTTATCTAATAAATATTAGCATTTTTATATTAGAAAATAACAATTTCTTCGATCTGTTTAAAGGTTTCCAAAATGAATAATGAAATAAAATAAGCATTATAATAATAAAATAGTAGCCATTAATGGCAAAATATGTTATTTCGAAAATAAGTGTAAGTGAAAGTCAAAATCACTATATCTAGCAGCTTCACATTTTCGTATTTCAAAAAAATTAAACCAGTCTCAGAATCTGTAAAGCTTTCTAGGTTGTTCATTGCACTCACCTGGGACGGCTCTGAAACTTCTTATTGTATTGACGTTTTGCTGGTTATGATGATGGTGATGCTTCTTGCTGTATTTATCATAAATTCTGTACATATTGATGGCCATCATGTCTCGAGCGGGATTCTGAAATGACGGCTCTGTTGCGGGAATATTACCGTTCAGCTCCGATGATTGCACAAAGTGTACGATGTTTAGACATATAAATATGTGTGCCACGGGGCAAAATTTTGCCATATTCAAAATGTTGCCTGTACGATTCTTTTTAAAATAAAACAAACAACAATTAAAAAACAGAAGTTAATAGTTGAAAGCGTGGAAAGCTCAGTTCCCTCTGAGGTGTAATGAAATCCGTCTTCTTGAGCGCAGATCCAACGCTGGATGAGAATTACTAGAAGTTCATACACTTGTTTCTTCTTACTGCTCGAGCAGTGACAGATGATGACGCGCCCGGCAGCCAGCCAACGAGAAGTTGCACTGCATTAAAGCATCATTGTTACCGATGCAAAAAAGTTATGAAACAATTCGCTGCAGTCTTTTTCTGCATTCCAAATGTATGTACGTACACACCTTCTGCAGAATTAGTAAGCAAGCCGTTTTTAAGTGTGTGTGTGTTTGTGGGTAGTTGTGGGTGGTGGGGGGGGGGTGCGTGAGGTTGACTTAACCATATATTGTGCTATACAGCTAAATCTGACCTTTTGGGGACGTCCTCATTTGTAAAAACGCCATAAAAATAAAATAAATAGTAAATAAAGTAAATAGTAAAAAAATAAAGTCAGTTGTAAAAATGCATAAAGTTTTCTGTTAGGGTTAGAGTTTTTAGAGTTATGTTATAGTGTTTATAACTAGCTGTGTGAAAAAACAATAGAAGTCTATGGAATGTCCCCATTTATATAGGTAAGTAAATGCGTGTGTGTAGTCCTGGTATTCACTATGTTATGGGGGCTAAATGTCGTCACAAGTATAGTAATACCAACAGACTTTGACGTTGTAGGGACATTTTTACGTCCCCATGAGAAAACAAGACTATCTGAAATAGAAGAAAGTTTTCTCTGATGGGTAGGTTTAAGGGTAGGGTTAGTGTACTGGGATAGAATATTAATTTTGTTCAGTATAAAAAGGAGAATATACAGTTTGTACAGTATAAAAAACATTATGTCTAAGGAATTTCCCCATAAAACACAATGTGTGTAATGTGTGTTAAACATGCTTTAACAGGTTAAAATGCCCATTATTCTTCCTATTCCTATTATGTTATTTCATAGATTGATAGATAACTGTGGATTCGACTGTAACGTCTTGGAAAGACTTTCCAGAAGCGTTTCGGATTTTTATTTTATTTGTAGTTTGGTTGCTCATAGCACCTATGAAAGACGTGGTGACAAGCCATTTAAACACTTCCAGCTGCACTGTTCAGCACAGTCAGGATATTTTTTCACACGCTTACTTTGTGTTTAAGATTGCCACCTGTAATAACTAATGAAGCAAAAAGTTTTTCATTATATGCGACATCTTACAACACCACATTTAATTTGTCTGCATGACAGAAATAAGCAGAAATAGGCAGAAGAGGTGAAGTGTTTGGGAGACTTATATTTGGCTTGGACTTGTATTTACTGTAAATGATTATATACAGTACTATTAACTAGCTACCTAAATTGTGTGGCTTAGTTTAAACAGCATAAACAGGGTGTTTTTAACATTGTATGGAAACAAACAGGATGTAAGTTAACTGTAACATTGAATAATACTATAGTTGATATGCCATTCATATCCTTTCAGATTAGATATTTACAGTAGGATTTCAGAGTAAATGGCTAAAAGACGATAAACGAGTCTGCAAAAGACAAATATGGTGTCTGGTGTCCTCCAAACCTATTTGTCTGCCTTAAACCCATAGCCACCACTAAAGTGCTCTCTCATTCGGAACATTTTTGCCTAGAGTGCTCATCTCCACTAAAAGACAGTGTAAGCTGTGTTGGTTTTGGCCACTGACCAACCTCCCCCTTGACTTTTTAAAATCGCTGGCTCCAGCTAAATGACCATTTTGACTGATTCGGTCATGGATGTCCGTGGGCCATGAAAACCTCTGTTTACCGCCTCATCTGTGCCAAGATGTCCGTGTGTAGCACACACAGTGTTCCTCAGTATTTGGCCTTACCTCCCGCCTCTTGTGTGGTGCACATCAGCGTCTAGCTTTTTGACAGCTCAAGTCTTGCAGAAATATCCGGCCTGTCTGTTGTATTTGCACGGTCATGCAAACTGCTGATGAAAAGGGCAAAAATATTAGAATAGAATAACATTACTTTTGAAGATAGCTCTGACTGTACTATTAATGAACTAGATTTGCACATCCGGAAAGAAATAGTGCTTTCATTCTTTTAACAAAAGAATAGTGTTAAATATTTAGGTAATCTGAGATTTTAGGCTTTGGGTGTGAAATAGAGCCTTGAACTTTGCCGTTGTCATGAAACTGAGAACACGTCTTGTTTTTGGTGAATTGTTAAGAGATTCAGCACTTCATTGGATCAATTGTATGCAAATAGATGTGAAAAAGGTGGTCAATGACCTAACTCTAACTGATGTTGATTAGATTTTTAATGCTGAATACTCT